>APFE031261769.1:1929-47589 GCA_000404065.3 Pinus taeda
CCACATCACCAAAAATCGGAAATTGAGAGAGTAATTCAAGATCTTTTAAAGTGTGGAACCTTGATCATCTTGGAATATTTGATCAAATGGAAAGGCTTACCGAAGAAGATGCTTCTTGGGAGAATGAAGCATTTTGTCAACAACAGCCGTCGTTACGTATGCTTTGAGGACAAAGCATTCTTTCGAGAGGAAGGCAATGTTATGTAAAAAATTAGTTAATTTTAGGTTATTATATAATTTTAATTTTAATTAGACGAAAGGGCATGATCAGAAGATCATGCCCTTTCCCAAAGGGTGCCCATGGCAGTATATAAGCTAGGCAACCCATTGTAAACAATCATCATCTATCTATTCATCATTTTTAATAAGATATTTTATTCATATATATTCTACGTATCAAAATTTTCCGCTTCAAAGACTTTGCCGAACTGTTTGATAAACCATCAAACGTAGGCAAGTGGAATCTACTTGCTGCACGGTGGGTGTCTCCATCATGGTAATGCCGGTACCCTCTGTGATGGTCGCGGGGTCTACTATCCCACTGGAGCTGAATAAAGTCTTTGAATGAAAGAGCATCCATGAACTCCTGCCCATAGGCCTGGTACTCTGCAAAATAATCGCCCATATGACCGGGCTCTGCCTCCTGCTAGGCTCCAGCCCCCGTGTCTGCTCCTAAGAAAGTGGGCATGGTAGAGCGTGTAGGGGCATGCGAGGCCAGGTGCTGCGCAGTATCACGCTGCTCTGGCAAGTGAGGGGATGCACCCGATCCCTCTCCAATCTGAAAAACTTGTGGGCTCTCACGCTGTCTGGCCTCTACTGCCGTGAATCTCTGCCCCATCACCTCAATCTGCCTCGACAGATCCTACACTGATTTGAGGAGCATATCCACAAATCTCTTCCCGTCCTGGTCTGCCATCTGATCCTTCTGCTCTGCGTCCACCACAGGCTCCTCCTGTTCTGCGTCCACCACAGGCTCCTCCTGTTCAGCGTCCACCACCGGAACACAGTCTCCCTCTCCGTAGGTATTCTCCAACCTACGCCCAATGTCTCTGTATCTCCTACCTCTGTAACAGATGTAGGGTTTTTCCCCTGGTATCATAGATTGCTAGCTCCATAGGTTGAGCCAGATCTATGCTCTGATACCACTGTAATATCCCTTTCCAGGAATATTCCTCAAACCCCAGCAAAATCCCAACCAGAAAAACGTACAAGTGGTATAGTGGCTGAGAAACTCACAGAGATATAATAAATTATATGAGTAGTACAACAAGCAATAATGCATACGTGAAATATAACAGATACTCAAGAAATGCAGCGAGAAATGCTAAGCCATTTTATTATACTGAGTAATGGAATGAGTATAGGAGGTGATCAGAAAGATGGCACCTCGACTTGCTCAAGGCAAGTGAAGAAATACACTCAGAATAGCAAAGAAATGGCTCCTCTCTGAATTGTGTCCAAGCTGCTGGAGAACTGTAGTGCTGTTGGAATCAAATGGGGATTTCGGGTTGTTCCCCACCTCAGAAAACTCTGGAACTCTGGAATCCGCCTCTACTCAATAAACCCAGAAAAACCTAGAAAGCTTTTCTGAAATGGCCGACCCGCGAAAATCACCCCCTTGGGGATCTGCGCAGTCCCTCAATGCTCTGTGCTGCCACTGAAGAAAACCCTCCAGAATTCTGCCTGAAAACTCTGCCAAAATCCTCCAATATGCAAGGGTTGATCCCCTGCTCAGTTGCCCAGCACAAATCCTCCTGCCAAACCCCAATTCGAAATTCCTGCCAGAAAGAACTGCGTCATCCCTCTCAAGACTGTGCAGTCATCTACAGTGCTCAATCCTCCTGGCAACTACCAACGAAACTGCTGCAAAATAACTGATGGAACTACCTTGCCCGAGCACGCACTCGAAGTCCCCCGGGGCTAAGGGTGAGATCTCCGAACGGAGACAATGCACTAAATAGTGCTGCAGACTAGCTAAATAGCCAGCGTGCTCATAAGTCGAAATGACTAGCTCAAATGCACATAACCGAATGCCAAAATGAGGAAGCTCCTCTCTCCTTTATAGCCTTTGCCTCTCTCAATCCCAAGGCCCACCTTCTCCAGCGTAATTCCTCTCTTGCCACGTGTTTCTTCCCTTCTGCGCAGTCCCTCCAAGTGTCTGCGTGGGCTCCATTTCTGCGTCCCCCTTTGGCTCCCTTGGCTCCCCTTTAAGTCACAACATTGTGCTACTAGGAAGTGACTTTTATTCTAAAAGTGAGTCATGTCCCCTCACCTTTTTATTCATAAATAACTATAGAAGGCAAAATAAGCAAAATCGAATATTCCAATTAGCCATGGCTAATTAGGAATATTACAAATGCCAAGTGTAATGGTTGAGTGCTTCTTCTAGAAGCCCTTTGACCAAGAAACAACATAAAATATCTTCATTAACAAGTGCTCCCTTGGTATTTGAGCTTCGTGGATTACTTTAACTATATGACAACAGTAAAATACTCCTCTATCTAGTGCACCCTTGAAGAAAGTACTTTGTGTCCACTTTGACTTGGTTGAAACAATAAAATGTCTTCCTCAAGTGCGCCCTAGGAAGTAGTGCTTTGTGCACACATAATAACTAGCATCACAATAAAATAGTCATGCATGCCTGTGACGAGAGAGAAAGAGAATGTCCCCTTGATATTTGTGCATTTCCAACCACCTTTGACCAAGTCAACATGAAGATCTCACCATAGATCATGCGCCCTTGGTATTTGTGCAAATGGGTCCACATCAAAACGATGTTATCTCCCCAAATAGTTTGCATGTGGACCTCCTTTGACCAAGTCTTACTGGTCACTAATTACTTCCAAATGTGTGCAAGGTGTGAACAAGGTCATACATAGTGTAAGCAGCTCCTCATAGGGGAGCACACCACCTAATGGCCTAGGGATGTGTGCTTGTGATGAATGGAAGAGTGGATGAGGTGGAGGATCAAAACCATAGGGTACATCCCTAGTCAACGTGATGCTCCCTCAAAACTTGTGCCAAAGGGATGAGAATATGACATGGATAAGCTATCACATGTGAACAAGGATAATGTTTAGTCTCAATGAATTGGGATTTAGTGGGTTGCCTCAACATATGTGCCAAAGGTGGAGCACCTAGTCTCATGTGTGTACCACATAAACATAAGTTGTATCCTCCAATGAATGATTAACAAATGAAACTTTGAAATTATCCTCAATAAAAAATTATAACATTAGAATACTAATAGGTTAATAATTAGGCACTCACCCTAATGGTTTTAGGATTTAATGAAAATATCCTAAAACAGTTTAGTGTGTTCACACTGGAAAAAGTGAAAATTTGAGAAATGAAGTGTTAATATGAAATAAAACCTAGGGATTTATAGGCGAAATGTACCATGCACCTTCTAGGAGATGAAATGAGGTGAAACCTAAGTGTACATGTGAATTTTACCTAGGTGAAAGGTAGATATGTGATGTGATACACAAACTATGTAGGCAAAATGACAGTGTGATGAAAATGTATGGTGAAGTGGATTCCACCCAAGTAAAAGTGATAATATGCTTGCAATAACAAATTATCTAGGTGAAATTATGGAAATGTTATGGAACACGATTGAAACTTGGAAAACACTAGGTAAGTACAACACCATGCTAGAGGACACTCACGAACTAACCATGCAATACCAAGTGAAGGTGACTACAAGATGACTAGGTGATTACCACGATGTTGTTCCATGAATACATCATACACAATTGAAGCAACCTCCACCAAAATTCCAACCTTTTGAAGGCTAGAATCATTACACGAACGTGCACAAAACCAAGTTTACCTCTCATGTAACATGAGGACTAACAGTTGGCTCCAACGCATAAAGATGTGCTCTTTGAAGAACTTAGAAGAGTGCATGAAAACCCCAAAACATTTGTTGCACCCTTGAAAATAAGGAAGAGATAAGAGTGGTGGGATGGATACACACCACATCCCTAAACACCACATCCAATATCCATACAGTCTTATTACATCCAATGATCATAAGTTGAACTTATTTTCATATTCTAATTCAAGAATCATCACGATCCACACCAACCTGCACAAAGCCAAGTTTTCCTCTCATACAACATGAGGGGTAACATAGAGCAAGGTCAAAACAAACATCTTGAATATCTATAGTAAAAAATAATTCATAACCTGTTCCGTTTTCTTATTCCTTGAGTGCCAACCAATGGAGTTTTAGAGATCAGCTAGAAGAGTTAGTGTCATGCAACACTTGAATCTGGCTTTCCAAGATGGTGTCATCTCAATCTGTGTACCTTCTAACATTGTCATCACATCACTGAATGAAGATTGCAACTACTGGATTGGTGAACCAATAATGAATCATAAATTCTGCCCAGCAAACTCTGCTTGCACTGCTGTCATGTTCTGAAATGCAAGGGGGCAAGTCATAAGTTCACACACAACAATCCCCATTCTACTCTGATTCATTTTCCTGCACCAAGTGCAAATGCAGTCAATGCAAGTAGTGGCATGAAGCTGCCCTAAATGATTTAGATATCCCATGGATTCAGAAAAATGAACCATGACTAGTGCTTTCTTGGTTGGCCTAATATTTCATTTTGTGATTTAGGGATAAGATTTGTTCCTCAGCCCTTTGATGTTAAATTAATAAGCAAAGTATGTTGTACTATGCATATAAGCATGCTTATGCCTCATATTGCATGTCTTATCCAAATCTCATGTGAGAATGTGCTCAACCAGCCAAAATATTTGCCATAAATGCCGAAAACAGTCACTGACACAGCATTCAAGAAATTGAATCCATACAAATCAAGCTGGCCCTGGATAGATTGCTTAACGTCATTATGGAGAGCAGATGTTCCTTTGTAGACTTCCTCTAGGGTATGCAATAATCTGCATTTGAGGGACAAAATTTGATTGTTTACCTCAACATTGGCACGTATGCATGATCTCCATTATAGATTTTTCACACGTCCATAAGAATTTGACAGAAGCATTTGCAAAAAGCCAAGATAATGACAGATCCATATTAATGTAGAACAATTGCATGTCTACAAAGCTCAGGTTTTCTCAACTGAGTTTAAATTTCTGAGGAATGAACATATTACACACTCAATTTCATTTATTCACTCAATAGTCTATATAAAGCTATCTATCTCTGATCCTGAACTCTCCTCCCTCCTTGGTGTTCATGGACATTAATACAAGAGGATATTGACTTGCTCTAGCGCTTGCAGAACTACCTGTTCATCTCCAGTGCTGGATTAGTTAGATAGGGTTTCTTTTGTTTCTTTCTGCATCCGTTGACTGCCCTAATCTTCCTATTCAACTCCCTTGCATGAACCAGTATGAACTGGCCGATTCCATCATAACCTGGCCGGGTCATTGACAGCTTGCACGTGCATGGCCGTGGACCCACAAAGAGCGATTTAGGGTGGCTGTGAGTGGTTTTTTGGGAAACCAGGGGATATTTCCCTTTAAAAACAGCCCCTCCAAGCCTATAAAATCATATCTCCCCTCTCATTTGCCTCAGACATCTCATTTGGAGTTCTTGTGAGCTTCATTGTGAACTGATATGCATTGCACTCAGTGCCATTTTGATATATTCACCCTTACATGGTATAAACATGAACAAATTTTGTATATTTTGTTTCTAATGGTTTGGAATCTTCATTTTTTTCATTAAAAATTAATTATTTCATGTATTTTCTTAAAGAGTGGCTCATTGAGACTTGACTAGTCCAATTTACCTGGTTTCGGTTCAAAAACCAGTTTGATAGGTGGACCGGGTCAGTTACCGGTTTGGGTTTTTGCAACTATGGTTGTGGGCTTGGTCGATCCCACATCCATGCAGGGCATGCTGGTTCCCCAACCTATTGTTGCATGGTGTCAATCCCATAGGCACTTAGTTTTGGTATATGCTGATCCCAAAACATGGGATTTTGATGCCTGTTACTCTTGCTGTTATGAACCCAATGGGATATACAAGTGGTCAAATATATTCTTAATAGTAGGTTGGTCTAGTAGTGGGTCTACATAGGAAGTGGGTGAGGATTAGTATAATGTTGCAAGAATCATCCCTCCCCCCCAGCTCGAAGGAAGAAACTGCAAACTGTGTGGATCCGTGCTAGTGTTGAATGGTGTTGTCATTGACGCCAACATCGATTCTTGAACACTCTTAATATTTGTCTGGATTGCAGTGATTGAAGCTCCAAATCTCTAGAAGCCCTGGAAAACCCTAGAAGCCCCACACTTGTTGAAGTTTTTGAGGATGAAGATTAGTTGGGTTGCTCCTAAGATCACCTTAATTGGATGCTCCTCATCGTGCCGATTCCAATGGTATACAGCACGTCATGAGATTCCTCATGGTTTGCAAGATATCCTCTTTGGAAGGTCAAAGCCCCCTTGTTGTGGTCAGAGTTCTCAAAAGGAGATGATGTGGCAGCTTACCATTGGCTAGAGTCATGAGGACAAGAAGGGCCTTCATCAAAGAATCAATTTAATTTGGTTATTGATTTTTTGGCTCCAAGTTAAATCGAAATTCAATAAGTTCTCCTAAGTAACCTTGGTCTACAAGGGAATTGATTTTTGGCACTAATGAACTTTAAATTTCCTCCTAAAGGCAACTTGTTTTCCCTCCAAAACAGGCCTCCACAAATTAGTATATATACATGACATGTTAGCTTCCTACATTGTGAATCAAAAGCATTGATTATGAAGATAATTCATCTATGGCCCTGTGTATCGGCTAAGGAGGTCAGATTGAATGTATTTATCTTGAACTTTCTTGCTTTGTTTGGATCAGGATTTCATTGAGGATATTGGTGTTTCGCTAGGGTTCTGACTCCTGAGGCTATTGGGCCTCCCATTAGGGATAAACAATACATCCTTCTCTTACAGACATCTGTGTCCAGGCTTTCTGTGGCCAATTCATCATTCAAATAAGGCAGAGCATCTCTCCATTTAATGCGGACTGATTTTTTTCTGGAGTCTATTCTGATCTTGACTGTTGGCATTCGGAAGGTCCTGCTAGTATGGTTTTCGGGCCTGTGATTCTTCGCTGGTTCTGAGATTATCTAGGGAAAATTCAGAGGCAGTTCTGTAGCTTCATCCAAAGACAGACCAAGCCCTATTTGATATATTTCTGTGAAGGCCAAAAGTTGTTAGGGGAAAAAGTTAGTGGCTTGTATGCAGGCTATTGAAGATATTCCTGAGGCTGAATCAAATCTTAATCTGCGCAACAGTAGGTAGACAAGGCTAAAGTCCGAGCTGAGGCATTCCTTGATTAGCTTACTAATTATCCTTGGTTCGAGTTTAACCTGAACTTCTTTCACATAAGATCTGGAGAAAGGTTTGATTGTTTGTCATTGATTTTGCCCTTGATCTGAAGCTTGTGATCAGACCTAGATCAAGCTCACTTCAAGCCTCCACACCAGTTGCAAATTCTCTGAAATGTTTGCAGTGAATCAAGATCAAACAATGGTTAATTTTTGCAAGTAACAACAGTACATTGTGGTGGATTGTCCTTGTTAGACATATTCAGTCCTTTCTGGAAACTAAACTGAAGCAAAATTCTGTGGCATCATTGAAGAAGAATTTGTGATCCTTAAAGTTTTAGGTCCAATACTCGTGAGATCATTTAAAAATCATATTGAAATTGTACTTGTGGGTGAGGTCATGAAGTGCAACATTGATGAATCCTCTGGATGTTTTGACAAGCCCAAACTTGTGACCAAAAAGCTGCAGCAAATTCCCTTCAGATCCGTGATATAAATAGTTGGTCACTGTAGGACAAGTTCCTTGATCAGATTCACCTCTAGGAGTGAAGTAGAAGGGCATATGTATCAGCATTGATAATCAATATTGATTGATATCTTCAGGATACTTTCATCAGTAACATCTATGATTCCAGCAATGGTCTTAGTCTAAACATCAAGCTAATTTTCTATCTATGATCATTGCCTGGTAGTTAACATGACTAAATATGCGGAGTTGCTAATATTGCAAGGGTTTGTGTATTAACCTTCATTGATGCCATATTACTGTGCCATCCATTTACGGATGCTAGCTAAGATGATCACAGTGACATGTATTATTGAGTTTATTGGCAAGCTTGTTAAGACAGAATATGCTAGTTAGATTCTAATGATGATGTTGAATTGATGGGCTAGTTGATACACTGCTTGATGTTATTAATGAGTAGAAGTTTCTTATTGTTGAATACCTAATCACTGTCAAGAATCTACTAGGGTTTTCATATGTTGATCAGATTTGAAGGCTATGGCAATGGAAATATCATCTCATTGATCAAAGTTGCAAGATATGATTAAGACTGCTAAGCTGGGTTGATCGTGTGGTTGGACAAAGTGCAGCTGAGGCCTGCAACTAAGTTTTGACAGTGACATACAATTGTTGGGAAAAGACAGAGTTTGTTGATGGTCTGTATCAGTCTCCAGTGTGTGTTTGTTTGGCTTAGTGCACATGATGATATGTACCTTCAGCAGAACTATTGAGGTGCTAGGGTTTCATGCTTGATGTTGTTTTAGCAGAGTGATAGTTGAGCTGTTGATATGGCCGATGTATTTCTGTGCACAAGACTTTTATATGTTGCAGAGGACTGGGAAAGTGTCGACAGATTATGAGCTCATGTATGGTTGAGAAAAGTTACCAGTAAGGTGTTATTGTAGTGGATATATTGCTGGGTTTGAGATGCTGAATGTGGTCAATGGCTCAAAGTGAGCTGAGTAAGGTTTGACACTGTTGCTTGCTGACAGTGGGCTTGACAGTGAGGATTTATGCTGCCTAGGGTTTGATCTTGAGCAGGTTGTTTACTGTTGTTGAAATGTTGAACGAAAGAAGATAGAGTTTGCTGTTAAGTTAGGGTTTGCAGCAGAGAATGTGTTTGTTTGTAGTCCAAGACATGTATTCCAGATTGTCTTGCAGAGAGAAAGTGTGAATGGATTGTTATTGTTGAGTCAGGATTTGACAAGAATTGTTGAGCGGTATTATTGGCTTGTGTATGCAGATGATAAGCACCCAAGTTTACAATGCTATATATTCAATGACAGGCTGATGTGATTTGAGCAGTGAGTTAAACAGGGATACACAAATCTGTTGAACAAAGATTTTATGCAAACACTAATGTCTGCAGGCATTTGGTTAATATGTATGATGATTTGCAGAGATGAGCAGTGAATCTGCTAGGGTTTGCTATTGATATACATTCTCAGCAGAAGCAACAAAGATTGTAGTGCATTTTATTTTATTGATATTGAGCACAGGTGGATCCAGTCTGAAAAATTGTGAAATGTGGTCTGCGAGCTGATCAGGGTTGTTGAAGTTTCTAAGTCTACTAGTTAGAAACCCTCCATGCACTTTATCTGATTTATTCCTACCTACTTGCTCCGTTACTTAACAAGTTATTTACAATACTGAAAATAAACACTAGTGCATGCTCAACATATTACAGATCAACAACTGAAGGAAACAAAAACATCAAATGACACCGTTATTTTTGGATCAATGTCCCCGGAAAAACCCAATGCGGGAAAACCGGTGCAATTATCTGAGGGTTTTCTTATTAAGCAATTTCAGAGTACAATCTCGATGCCAAATCTGGTTTACCCAACAAAGAATTTCCTTGGCAGTAGTACCTCTCAATCTGAGACAAATGTCCCCGTTGAAACCCTGGATAAACCCTCCGGCAACTCCTCAGCTCCAATCTGCCCCAGAAACCCCAGCGTCTGCCTTTTTGGACTGCGTCAGCTTCTCTCTGCTCAGCGCTGGCCCTGCGTCACCCTAAATGGGTCTGCGTCAGCCTCAGGAGGCCCTGCGTCAGCCTTCTGGCTCAAAGCTGACCTCTCTGAAGCACTGCGTAGCTCCTGGCTGCCTCTGCGTGAGCCCTGGCTGCTACTGCGTCACTCTCTCTGGCTCCTGCGCTGCTCTCCCGACACTATCTCTGCCTCTCTATTTCTCTATACTCAATGCCCCTCAACTGCAACTCCGATCATTGATTCTATCTCTCTTAGCAAACCCCGCTCTAGAGAATAGAATGACTGATCATCTGGTGTACTCTCCAAGTGACCCTCAAGCCCCCTCTTATACTTTTCTCATTGACATATCAACGGCCGAGATTAAGTCTCTAATCAATGGCTAAGATTAGATTTGGCTTGATCCATGTCTTTTGGACCATTCTAACACAATTTTATATTAATCCACATTAATATTTTAATTTACGTAAGTTTAGACTTAGGGACTCCATTAAAAATATTAATTATTTTAATATCTCGTGAACTGTTTAGAATCTGCCCAAACCCTTTCTGGGTATTGGATATCTCATGTGCCCCAACCTCTCCACCATATTTCGTGGCTAGAGCACATCTGATGCTACCCCAAATCAACACTCCCTCTTAGCGAGGACTGTGCTCTAGCAATACTCCTCACTGAGTATCACCCTGATCATCCGACATCGGTCCCTGTGCTGATGCTAGGCCTGTTGCCCATCATCGTCTGCACTGCTGCATCCTGTAATGCTGCCCATGGCTCTACCACTGCCATTGCTACATCTGTACGACAACTACCTCTGCATCCGTGCTGTTGCTGGTCCTTTCTCCCAACACTGCATCCGCACTGCAACTCCTCTCATCATGCTGCATCATGTTGCCATTGCTGCAATGCAACTCAGTTACTGAAAAGTAACTGATCTCCCAACTCTGACCTCTCTGTTGGTTTAGATACCCTCCTGATGCTGAAGCTCCCACTGTCGCTGACAAGTGCTTCCTCTCTAACCTCTATGCTGCTGCAACAAATCCCTACATCTCGCACCATTGCACCCCTCTCTGTGTCATCCTGCACTGGTGCAACACTCCTGTTCCTCTCACACTGCTGCAACTTGCTAGCCTCGCGCTGTCTTGGGACTCTTGCACTGTAGCTCTCTCGGCCGCTCCATCCGCATCCATCTCTACCGACTTAGCCAGTCCTACTACTCCTCTTCGGGGCTCCTGTAGCAAGGTCTAATCCAAGAGGCTGGGTACCTCGAGGATCCTGCCCCTCATCGCCCGTAGTCCGCCTGACTACAGCTTGATGTCTCCCCACTTCCTCTCAAGTGGCATGTGTGCACTCATGGCACAATCATCGTCTGTAATGACCCATCTATCAGCACAAACTAGATGTGAATTATTAGCATGCATACAATGCATGCATATGATAGCTACATATGCATACGTTGCCTGCACTACACTAGTAGTATTAAATTTGGAAGAAATTCCAAATATAGGATAAAAGATGTAATTGTTGAAGATATTAAATAAATATCTAACTTGCAAAATATATTGGAATATGTATTTTAGTATGAGTCGTCATTCATAATAGGTAACCATAGAACATTATCCAAAAGTTCTAAATTAAATTATAAAAGTTTAAAGGGAGTTATATTATTATAAAAATAGTAACTCTTAACTAAAGGTTAAACATTAAAATAAGTATAATATAATAAAATAATAAATAAAACTTATTAACAAAAGGATTACATAATATAGTTGGTATCACCTACAACCTTATAAAGTGATGAGTGTCAATAGTAAGTGTGACTACCTCTTTAATTCACTATGAGGAGCCACGTATTAGAGAGGGGGCATACAACTAAGGCAATGAAGGATGAATGAGCGGTGGTCCTAAGAGATAAAAGGAGAAGGGAGGAGGACTGAAAGGAGGAGGGAAAATCTTTTACTATTGGAGGAATCATAGTTGAGAGGAGGAAAATTTGTAACACGATATTACCGACAGTAGGAACTGGGCCTTGTTTGTTTCTGAAGTTTTTGGGCACATGGGAACAGATTGCAGCAATTGAGAAGCATTCTGGACTGAGTACCTAGGTTGTACCCAGTTTGGCTGGGAGGTTATGGTCTTTGGGTAATGGGAGCGAGAGTGGGAGCAATTCTGAAGCATCTTCATCCGCAGGAGCAATTCTGAAGCATCTTCATCCGCAAGAACTCAGGTAGGTACTCCACATCAAATTAATTAATTTTGATATATGAATTTTGTTTAAATTTTAAAGCAGGTTTCATGTAGATTTCATATTCTGTTTAGACTAAATATCTGGTTAAATTGTTGGTTAAATTATTTAGAGCATTACATCATCTGTCTCCACTTCCTTCTCTGCCCTTGCTGGCACTACCTTAGTCTCGGAAGACTCTCCCTTACTCTTCTTCCTTGGACACTGGGTCGCATAATGACCCAACTCCCCACAGTGGAAGCACTTGATCTTGGAGAGATCCTTCTTCTTTCGCTTTTCCTGCTTTCCCTCATATGCTAGGGCAACATCTTCCTCCTACTTGACTTTGATCCCCTTGCTGCTGCTACCCGTCTTTGACTGCCGTCTGATCTTTTCTTGGCGAAGAGCAGCCTACATCTCATCCCAAGGTGGAAGTGTCCCTCTGCCCAATATACTCTGGACAAATACCTCCCAGTCTTTTGAGACAGCATTCAGGGCTGCCCTCACCATCAATTCCTGATCCGACGTGGCTTCTATAGCAGCCAACTGATCTTGGATCTCATTCAGTCCTCTGAGGAAGGTGTCAATTGGTTCTCTCTTCTTCATTTGATATGACCTCAACTGATTCTCTAGGAACATTCTTCTCTGCACAAAAGTATGCTAGTACAATTTCTTGAGGGCCTCCCACATCTCATATGCCGTTTCCTTCTTGGCAATGTGTGGTACTACATGGTCCTTGACCCTGTCAAGGATGATGCTCTTGTCTTTCGCCATTGCCTTCTTGTACTTATCGTTATCATTTGGGTCGATTGGGATAGTTATAACCTTCAAGACGAAGTTCTTGACACGATTTCTGTCAAGTACGGATAAGATTCTGGCCTTCCAGACTGCGAAGTTCAACACTCCGTCTAGTCTGTCTTGGTCTCTTACTCCGTAGTGCCATGATGCTCTTCTACTTCCCTGCTGGAAGTTCTCGATCAGACTCCCTCTGAGTCTTGATTTCCCTCTTTGAAATCCTTCTGCCGATGTCGAGATGCCCCCTACTTTGATCGTCTGTGCAACCACACCACTAATCCGGGTTTCTCGGCTAGAAACCCTCGGTAGCAACTCCCTCCTCTTGGCCTTGCCCTATCAAGTACTATTCTGACTATAGTACCTCACCAGCTCCACTCTGTAATGTTCCTGCAGCCTTCTAAACCCCAACAACCTGAAGGTGAGAGCTCCTAGGCTCTGCGCAATCCTGACACCAGCAACCCAGCCTCCTCAGTCAACTACGTCAACCCTCCTAGCTTCTGCGTGGCTCTGCGTGAGGCTCCCTTTCCTTCCTTAGCCTCTGCACTGCTTCTTCGTGGCTCACCCTTGATGACGCAGGCACTGTGTCACCCTTTCCTTGTTGCTGCTCTGCTAGAAACAACTTCTGTGACCTCGGGATAACTGTTTTCTGCTACTATTGCTCCGCTCGGCTGATGTCCTCAGTGCTCCTGTGATCTGCAATCATGCTCTGATACCATGTTGAAGTTTCTAAGTCTACTAGTTAGAAACCCTCCATGCACTTTATTTGATTTATTCTTACCTACTTGTTCCATTACTTAACAAGTTATTTACAATGTAAATACTGAAAATAAACACTAATGCATGCTCAACATATTACAGATCAACAACTAAAAGAAACAAAAACAATCACACCAAATGACACTGTTATTTTTGGACCAATGTCCCCGGGAAAACCCAATGCAGGAAAACCGGTGTAGCTATCTGAGGATTTTCTTATTAAGCAATTTCAGAGTACAATTTGGGTGCCACTTACCCAACAAAGAATTTCCTTGGCAGTAGTACCTCTTAGTCTGAGACAAATATCCCGGCTGAAACCCCGAATAAACCCTCCAGCAACTCCTCAGCTCCAATCTGCCCCAGAAACCCCAACATTTGCCTTTTTGGACTGCTTTAGCCTCTCTCTGCCCAGCGCTGGCCCTGCGTCACCCTGAACGGGTTTGCGTCAACCTCAGGAAGCCCTGCGTCAGCCTTCTGGCTCTCTGCGTCAGCAGTGCTGGCCTCTCTGAAGCACTGTGCAGCTCATGGCTGCCTCTGCGTGAGCCTTGACTGCTACTGCGTCACTCTCTCTAGCTCCTGTGCTGCTCTCCCGGCACCATCTCTGCCTCTCTATCTCTCTGTACTCAATGCCCCTCAGCTGCAACTCCGATCACTGATTCTATCTCTCTTAGCAAACTCTGCTCTAGAGAATAAAATCACTGATCATCTGGAGTAGCCCCCACTTATACTTTTCTTGTTGACATACCAACGACCGAGATTAAGTCCCTAATCAACGACTAAGATTAGATCTGGCTTGATCCATGTCTTTTGAAATTTGGACCATTCTAAAACAGTTTTATATTAATCCACATTAATATTTTAATTTCCCTAAGTTTAGACTTAAGGACTCCATTGAAACTATGAATTATTTTAATATCTCTTGAACTGTTTAGAATTTGCCCAAACCCTTTTTGGGTATTGGAGATTTCATGTGCCCCAACCTCTCCACCAAATTTCGTGGCTAGAGCACATTTGATGCTACCCCAAATCAACAACGATGGTGCAAGGGAGGAGTGTGGAGTCTTCTCCGGTTGGGGCTTGAGAACACTTCAGAGTGACAGGGTGGTATTAGGGCAGGTTGGAGGCTACACAGAGTGTTGGAGCGTCCTTCCAATTGGAGTCGGTAAATCAAGGCATTGGAGCGTCCTTCAGGTTGGAGCCTGTAAACCAGGGGGTTGGAGTTGAAAATCTTGGAAGTTGGAGTTTCCTAATTGATGTAAATTTATTGAATACAAATATTAAGAAGCGTTTGGTGGTTTTTCTCCCAGAAGGGTTTCCACCTAAAAATATCTGGTGTCTATTGTCTTTGATACTGTGCATTGTTGAATGGTGTTGATTTATGTTATAATCTAATGCTAATGTTAATCAATGCTCTGTAAAGTAAAAAAAATTAATTGATTGAAGTGAAATACTGGTTCACCCCCTTCTTAGTATTTCTAACATTTGGGTTCAGAGTAGGTTTCTTCAGTTGCAGCTTAACAACTGGAAGGCAGATCTCAGATTGCAGAGATGGGAAAGTCAATGAAGCAAGCTGCCAAATGTTCAAAAGAATCAAAGGAAGTCTCCAGTGTTGTAGTTGATGAAGTGAATCAAGTTGGTCCACCAACTGTTGAATTTGATGAAGTCAAATATGAAATATGGGAATCCAAAATGGAAGTTTATTTGAAAGCTCAGGGATTGCTGTATGGCACTCTATTCTTTTTGGAGACACGTCCACCGATGAATCTAGAAGGTAAAAGAGAAAAGCCATGAATGTCATTCTTAGTTCTTTACTAGACTCAATAAGGATCAATGCTCATCTACCAAAAGTCTTTGGAAAAGGCTCCACAATCTCTACTCAAAGAAGCATGCAAATCAGGATGATGATGATTATGATTCAAATCAAGGTAAATAACAAAATCTGACAATGATGAAGAAGAAGAATCAAAAGTGGACATGGAAAGAGTATTAACTAGTGCTTTAATAGAATTGAAGAACATAGAGAAGGCAATCACACACTCAATGAAGAAGTTGCCTTTCTAAGACTTCAAGTGCAGGAAGCTGAAAAGAAAGAGAAAAACTTGGCAAGCCAATTAGAGGAATCTGTAGCAGAAATAAACAGGCTCAGAAAGGAAAGCGAAAGGTAGAAGGAACAAATGCAAGACTTTGAAAAAATGATAGAAAGGTCATCCTTCTAAAACTGCAAGTAGAGGAGGTAGAAGAAAGAAAAAAAGTCTTGAAAATTCGATTTCAGGAAGATATTGCTCAAAAGCAAAAAGAACTTGATGCTACCCTAATTGAAATAGACAAGCTCAAGAAGGAGAAATTGTTGGATAACGAAAAGAAGAATAATGACATGGCTAAATTGAAGATGAAGGCAAAAGAAGCAAATGAATCTCCATGCGACGAAGGCATAAGCTCCAAGCACCCAGAGAGCAATATTGATGAGAAGCCTGATAGTAGGATCTCTCAGAGGCCAAATCGAAATGAAGGACATAAGAAGGTTAAAAATGTTGTTACTCCAAGAAGTAATCAACAAAAGGCTACAGCTCCTCCAAAGAAGAATGACTTCAAAAGATCTCCTGGACAAGTAACGCATCCAGCCACACTAGCATGTTTAATGGTTATTGTTTTTGTAAAAGCCCAAATTTTACAATTTTACAATTTTACAATTTTACAATACCAGAATGTAAAAAGCTCTAAATTTATGAATTAACCTGACAATCTTAAATTTTAACAAATCATCTGCAAGGGCTTACTTGAAAAACTCGTTTGGAGGTGTCCCTGGTTTGTTGTTGCTCCCACTCCCACTATCAAACTGACACCTTTTCCTCCCAACCTATTTGGGATCAACCAATACGGTTCTTAGATCTAGAAGATTTCAAAATAGAGGTCTTCTAGCCCTCGTGCCCAACGCTCCAAGAACAATCAAGGCTCAATATTCCTCTCTGTTTGTGGCTTCCTCAAAATTTCTATTGAAGAATCTAGGGCACACATAATTAAGTTGATTCTTCGTTACATGATAACAATTTGTGAAGTATTTACACAATTTATCTTAGCTTAATGTTTCCTTCATTATTAGTGTGTATATGTTAGCTTTCATCAAACTGCTATAAAAACAAAAGAGACAAGAACACAAATATTTTGCTTTCAGCCAGGGCCAAAATCTCTCCTTCTTGGAGAGGAAAACCCACGCAAAATTCTTCTTATAGAGATTCCATTGACGAATACCAAGACCATGACCCTTGACACAATCTGCCTCTCCAAGACCAAGACATCAATCCTCTTCTTCCTAGGATCTTCATCCTTGCTGCACCTCTGAGATCATCACTACTGCATTTCCAAGAACTTCATTGCTGTTGCAAGATCATTGCCACACCATGGAAGTCATCACTTTTGAAATCTTCACTGCTGCCTTTTCATCATGTCAAGAAGATCCATTGAGATCTTCATTGTGACAATCACCGTGATGACTGATTCATCATTTCTCCATAGATGAGATTACACTGATTTAGATCATGTCGAGAACGTATTCCCAAAACTGTGATGATCCTTGTCACTCTGTTCTTATTATGTTGAGACAACACTGCTTCTCACTGTGTTGTGACCTTCTTTACCATCACAGGGTTTCCTTCTTATTATACCAAGATTACCATAGAGAAATCGTTTGGATCTTCTTTAGTATGACAAGGCTATAGCAACGCTATCCTGAGATATAAATTGAGATCACAAGGAGACAAATCTAAATACTGTAATGTCCACCGAGACTGTATGTATAGACTGTATTCCTTCATTCACCAAGATAGTAGCAATCACTATCTTCATCGAAATTCCTTTCAACAGAATTATGTCAAGAGTATATGTGTGCCAAGTTCATAACTGGGATAATATATACATAAGTCGAGGTTGATTCATCCATAGATCACTGCACTTCTGGACTAGACTCCGAGTTGGTGTGCTGTTGAAGGGTTACCGAGATACACAAGTCTATACACCAAGACTGCTCCTTGTAATGCGAGATCCTTTCTGAGCACTTTAATTCATCCGAGTTCTTCGTCTCACCCATTCGAGATCCTTATAGAATAGTCTGCCTGCACCTTATACCCATTTGAGGTGCAGTCAGACTCTTTGCCCTGATGCCATGTGGATCTGCTCCTTTTTCTCCATGTGAAATCTCAGAGCAAATGCGAGTTCTATTCCTGTCATTTGCGGATAGCCTAGCCACCTATTTATAGTGGTTGCATCCATATATTTGAGCCGACATGATCCCATGAACCGACATGTCATTTCCTTGAGCCGACATGACTTATATTTATGCATTTAATTCATTTTTGGAGCCGACATGATGAGTTTCTTCTTGTTTTCGCTTGTAGACTTCTTGGAGGATTATGCTTGGTCTTTGGAGGGCTGCTACACATATTGTAGGCTAGAATATATTGCACATAGGCTCTTTAAAGAGCTTTTCAATACATGACATGACTCTTTGACAATTAAATAAAAACCTAAAGACATCAAGAAGAAGTCTTTGACCTAATTACACTTCTTGCTCATGAAACCCATGAAGCAAGATATACAATAATAATTTATTACATCATTTACAAAGATCATGTCATTATGAAGACCGAACCTAGTTACATTTTCTTCAACACTCCCTCTTAACTAGGGAGGTAATCATAATGGTACTTGGTCATTCTCAATGTGAAGAATTTCTCATAAGAAGAATCAGATTTGCAATCCATGTGTTATAACATCATTTCAACCAACATTGTTTCCATATAGCAAGGCCTTGACTAATAGCTCTATCTCTCAATTAGATCAGAGCACAATGTTGGTGAGACTAATGACTGATAGACACACATCATCATTGTCTCTCTTAGGGTCATACCCACTCGGTGTTCTCCGAGTATGCCCTACTAGGACTATTCTCATCTTGGGTTCCCAGCCCCCAAGAATATTTGTCCTCTTGCCCACTCTTATCTTGGATGCCCTACCACATCCTCAAAGAATGTCGGATGCAAGATGATTTACACAATCCTCCATTCCATTTTCCAAACTGAAGACAAGAATGTCGTGTCTAACTCTCCCTCTTAACTAGGGATGAGTTCCAAGTTTCTCTTCACTTAGAAACTTGGTCGAGTTCCTTTACTCATAGGAACCTCCCAGAGCTCCCTCTTACCGAGGGACTCTATCATCAGTGCTTTATAGGGTCTTCTAGTTGATTGATAATCCGAGACTTTGATGTCATCAATTTCTTCACATGTAGGGTTCGGCCATCCATCACTTTCCTTTATAATGCCATTCCTTCTTTCCTGGAAAGTATCCTCCTTGGCTTTACATCTGGGGCTTCCTTCATAAGGCCATCTATCTTCACCTTTTCTTCAACGATGATTTACAAGGTATGTTGTTGTGACATCCTTCACAACTCTCCTTACCTTGACCCTGCACAGATACCCAGACTTTTCCAAGAGGTCAGACACCAAAAACAAATCACATGTTACCTTTTGGTGTTGGCCTTCTATCAATGACATCTTCTTGTAGGCATCAACATCCTGCATACGGTTGAAACATCTCCCAACGATATCTACTATCCAGGGTCTTCATCTTTTCAGATTTTCATTAGAGTCTTCACATCACTCTGGGAGAATTCCTAGTCAAGTCTTCCTGACCCTCTGGATGTTGATTGCCTTCATCATGGTTGCATGTTTCACGATCTTTTCCATCCTTATGTCTTTCATTCCCAGGAGCTCTCAGAGTTTTTCAATTGTAGTCAACTACCTCATACTTTATATGAGGACCTATTATGTTGATTTCATCTAGTGTGACTTAAGACTTTCAACATCCTTCTAGAGGAGGAGATCCTTTCCCTTTTGATCATGCTCGATCCATTTTACTTGCAACCATATATCATGACATTACAACATCAAATACAAATACAAGCATACATACCTCATTTTCTCTTCAGGCTACTTTCAACAGCTTCCTTGATTGGACGGATCTTCAATCCCTTGATTTGCTTCATGATGCCATCAGTCCTTCATCTCATGATTTCCATAAGTTGGAAATCTTGATGAAACTCTTGCTGCGTTTCCAAACTAGGGGATCCTCTGTTGAGAGACTCTTCAGGATCTAATATATCCCCATCTGGCAAATGTTCCCTTTGACCTGGATGACTTCTTCTTTTCCTTTAATGTCCAAAGGGATTCCCAAGAGCTATGTCGTTCCTATACGAGCTCTTGATTCCATGATGCCGCGATGCATCTTCTTACCATGGTCATATCTGCAAGGACTTATGATAGGACTTATTTGAGAGGGATGCCATTTCACTCGTACTGGAGATCTATTACTCCCTCTTCCCTTTAGCTTCCTCTATCCTTCAGATGATATGAACCCTTTTCCATAATCTTTTCATAGAGTTGTTCTGTCTTGTTAACCTTCCCTTTGCACATATTTGAGTCCTTTCAACTTACCTTTCTCTATTTGGCATAGAGACCACAAACTGTTGATTGAGGTGACCTTCTTGTTCATAGACATTTGTCACTTTGCTTATCAATGAAGATTGTCTCTTCATCATTTTCCCATATCTCTCAATTGAGATCTCATGAAGATATTTCTTTATTCTTTGGCACCTTTTGCATTGTATTTCAGAGAGTATATCCTATAGCATTTCATGTCTCCTTTCTTAGTTTATAGAACCTTAAGAGTTCTCATGACTTCAAAGGAGACCTTGATGTACTGACTTCTCTAAGGATAATGACAATCCTTCTCATTCCATGCAAGACCCTTGATGACCCATCCAATATATAGATCTTCTTGCAATCATGAAGTCATAAAACCAAACTTGATTATAAAATGAAAAAAGGTACTTGATTGTGAAGATGAGATCTTCACCTCGATCAAGTATTTGGAGTAGACATATAGGTTCTTCCTTCAAGTGAGATCTTTGCCTTCAAGCTATCTTGATTTATGTATTTGGGCTACATAAGGAATCTATGCAACATGGTCTTGTGATTGCTTGCCATGATATAGAGACCCATCAATTAGTGTTATATGGTTGTGTCCATGAACACCTTCATTCTACCTCGAGTACTGTCCATACAGATCATGCTGTAGATGATCTGCTTCTTAGAGTAGGAATCTGAGTTGTTCTTTATTGAAAGGATCAATCACTGTAATGTTGAGATCATGCCATGATGTGAATTGTGGGAGTCACCAAGGCTGTTGCTATGCATCTTCAGATCTGCCTATTTCATCCTCTGATTGTTTGTCTTTCAAACCTTTTGCTGTAGAGATGATGTAGGCTACCTCTTAGATCTAGGTCTTGTTCTTTGATTGTTGATCCCTCAGCTAATTTGATGCCTTGATCTCTGAATGTCTCTTTTCTGCCCCTTTCCTTGACTGCTGAACCAAACCCTTTGATACCATGTTGAAGAATCTAGGGCACACATAATTAAGTTGATTCTTCGTTACATGATAACAATTTGTGAAGTATTTATACAATTTATCTTAGCTTAATGTTTCATTCATTATTAGTGTGTATATGTTAGATTTCATCAAACTGCTATCAGAAACAAAAGAGACAAGAACACAAATATTTGGCTTTCTGCCAGGGCCAAAATCTCTCCCCCTTGGAGAGGAAAACCCATGCAAAATTCTTCTTATAGAAATTCCATTGACGGATACCAAGACCATGACCGTTGACACAATCTGCTTCTTCAAGACCCAGACAACAATCCTCTTCTTCATCGCTTCTGGGATCATCATCCTTGCTGGACCTCTGAGATCATCACTACTGCATTTCCAAGAACTTCATTGCTGTTGCAAGATCATTGCCACACAATGGAAGTCATCATTGTTGAAATCTTCAGTGCTGCCTTTTCATCATGTCAACAAGATCCATTGAGATCTTCATTGTGACAATCACCGTGATGACTGATTCATCATTTCTCCATAGATGAGATTACACTGATTTAGATCATGTCGAGAATGTAATCCCAAAACTGTGATGATCCTTGTCACTCTGTTCTTATTATGTTGAGACAATATTGTTTCTCACTGTGTTGTAACCTTCTTTACCATCACAGGGTCTCCTTCTTATTATACCGAGATTACCATAGAGAAATCATTTGGATCTTCTTTAGTATGACAAGGCTATAGCAACGCTGTAATGAGATATAAATCGAGATCGCAAGGAGACAGATCTAAATACTGTAATGTCCACCAAGAGTGTATGTATAGACTGTATTCCTTCATTCACCAACATAGTTGCAATCACTGTCTTCACCGAAATTCCTTTCAACAGAATTATGTCAAGAGTATATGTGTGACGAGTTCATAACTGGGATAGTATATACATAAGCCGAGGTTGATTCATCCACAGATGACTGCGCTTCTGGACTAGACTCCGAGTTGGTGTGCTGTTGAAGGATTACCGAGATACGCAAGTCTATACACCAAGACTGCTCCTTGTAATGCGAGATCATTTCTGAGCACTTTAATTCATCCTGGTTCTTCCTCTCACCCATCTGAGATCCTTATAGAATAGTCTGCCTGCACCTTATACCCATCCGAGGTGCAGTTAGACTCTTTGCCCTGATGCCATGCAGATCTGCTTCTTTTTCTCCATGCGAAATCTCAGAGAAAATGTGAGTTCTGTTCCTGTCATTTGCGGATACCCTAGCCACCTATTTATAGTGGTTGCGTCCATATATTTGAGCCGACATGATCCCATGAACCGACATGTCATTTCCTTGAGCTGACGTGACTTCTATTTGTGCATTTAATTCATTTTCGGAGCCAACATGATGAGTTTCTTCTTGTTTTCGCTTGTAGACTTCTTGGAGGATTATGCTTGGTCTTTGGAGGGCTGCTACACATATTGTAGGCTAGAATATATTGCGCATAGGCTCTTTAAAGAGCTTTTCAATACATGACATGACTCTTTGACAATTAAATAAAAACCTAAAGACATCAAGAAGAAGTCTTTGACCTAATTACACTTCTTGCTCATGAAACCCATGAAGCAAGATATACAATAATAATTTATTACATCATTTATGAAGATCATGTCATTATGAAGACCAAACCTAGTTACATTTTCTTCAACAATTTGATCTCTGTTTGTGAAAAAAATGCTCTCAAAACTCTCCCTTCACTTCACTCCCAAGGCAAAATAATTTCCCTTCCATGTTGTATCCCCTATCCTTATATTTCCCAAAACCACCGTCTCCCAACATTTTATCTGCTCTGTATTCCTTGCCCTCTGGCACGTGGAAATTCAGAATGGTTGAGTATCCTCCTTTTGGAGGCGGTCATACTTGTTTCAAATAATATTATGAGTTGAGTCTTCACTGAGTCGGTTAAATGCTTGTTAAAAGATTTACTTAAATATTTATGTCATGCGTACCATGGACATTTATTTGATTCCTTTAGTTGATATAATATATGCATATAGTTATATTTCTTTTAGTTAAATTTTCTTTTATTTCCTTTAGTTCATCTATATAAAATATATAATTTTCATTAATACAATTATTAATTAATAATAATTAAAGTAATATAATATTAAGTTCCTTTAATTTGGTTAATATATTATATATATATATCTATATATATTATATTATAATTTCCCCCTTTTGTTTGTATAATAATAGTAAATTACAATTCCCTTTTTGTCAATTTATAATATATATTATAATGCCATTTTGTATAATGCATTGCATTTACCTTTTATCTGGTATAATATATTATAGTTAGATGTTACGATGGTGGTACACATATTAAGTACCTCAAATGGTCATTATATCTTGGTGACTTAGGTATTTACTTCATATTTTCAATAATTATTTTATTTATCCTATACTTGGACATTTTCATAATCAGTTAGGAGGTAATACTAGTGTAGTGCATGCGATGCGTGCATATGTAGCTATCATATACATGCCTCGTATGTATGCTAATACTCCTATTCTGCTTGTAGTTCGAGATGAGTCGTTACAATTTTCATGTTCTAACTTCAGGCATATGGCTAGGAATTGTAGAATGTATGACAGGGATGATTATCAAAGACATTATTGAAACTCCAGAAACAAGTTTACAGGATTGCAAGATGGATTTCAAAATGACTCTGCCAGTAGAAAGTATATGTCATTTGCTCTATCATCTAGGCCCAACATTGAATGTTACAAATGCCATAACTAATGCATATAGCTCGCGAATGCAGGTTCAATATGGAATCTTCCAACCCTAACACCAGGTACAGGAAGGTTTGGAGAAGAAAACAAAAGCTAGACGATTAAATGAATGGAAAAGTCTCTGCAGTCATGCTTTTAGGTTTTGTAAAATCGAAAGGTCATGATGAATATACATCTGAAAATGACAAGCTTTAACATGATCTGGCCGAAGAGCTAGCTCATACATTATTCTAAGAAATCCAGTTGGTTGACTCCAATGTTGCTACGGTTGTAGATTTGAAGATTTGTCTTTCAGTAGGTTGACAGATGGTGGATGTGAAGAAGTCGTTAGAATAATAATCAACATGGTGGACAGATTAGTTAGCTTGATAGACTCAGCATGTCAGGGATAGAAAAGTAGCGACCGAAGACAGGTCTTTTGCAGGGAGCTAGAAAAAGATATTTCGTTAGGGGGAGTAATCCTTTGAGTTTGCAACTGATGTCAAAAGGGGACAGAAATCAGGAAAACAAGATTTGAAGCATGAAGTCAGGGGGAGTAGTGATCGCAGGGGGAGTATGTGTTGCCATCAATGACAAAGCGGGAGATTGTTGAATGGTGTTGCCATTGATGCCAACATCGATCCTTGAACGCTCTTTATATTTGTCTGGATTGGAGTGATTGAAGCTCCAAATATCTAGAAGCCATGGGAAACATTAGAAGCCTCGCACTTGTTGAAGTTTTTGAGGATGAAGATCAATTGGGTTGCTCCTAAGATCACCTGTATTAGATGCTCCTCGTCGTGCTGATTCCAATGGTATACAGTATTGTTGATAGTGCTGGATCCACCAACAATCAGGGGATCTCTCTAGTATGATGTCCCAACTAGACCTCACACCGTTTGGTGTAGGAGTCCCATCTAGTATGATGGCCCGGTTGCCATTATCTTAAATGTCTTCCTTAGCTCTTGCTTGTCAGTACGAGAGAGTGGTTTGCTTTATCTTTGAACAACAAAGTTTGCATTCCTAGTGAATGATAGTGTTACTTGTGTCAAGGTTCTTTCACAACAGAGAGAGGGTGGGAGTGAAGCTCAGGTCGGATGGAAGGAAGTCCCAACTTTGTCAGAGACACACAACACAATAGGACATGCACTGTTTCTGGAAGAGTAATCCACATGGATGCGATAGTCACAACACGCAAAGAAAGATGGCATGTACAACACCTAGCGAGTAGTCCGTGCGGGTGCGACGGTCGTTATAGTAGGTTTCGTAAAAGGTTCTGTCTAATGTCCGGAAGGTAACCAACGTGGGTAGGACAATGTTAACAACTTATACAATACATTTTCATAAATATATGTATTAGAACAACTGAATGAGTTCATTTGTTTAACACAGGTTGAAGCAACATGTATTACAAGTGTTCAAGATTAATTCTTACAAACAGTTACAACACATGTGAGAAAACGTGCTGGCCTGTGAGCAGGCTTCTGAATTAAGCGAAAGTTCCAAGACACATCGATACACCATACATCACTAACCCCGTGGGCGGGGTGTTGGAGCCACTACTCACTCCTCAAAGAAAAGATAACAGACTCTCAAGGCTATTAGGGTGAAACTGGCCCTTGTGACTGTTCGACTTCGCTCATGATTGTTTGACTTCCATGACTTTTCAGATTACATGACTCTTCAGATTACAAGTGGGTCTCTTGGACTTCCACATTACATTACATTGATTGACAACTGTATGGCCCATAATAGTTGTGGCCGACACGACTCATGACATGACGCGACATGACAGTGCTGGTATGTTCATGCTGTTGCTGGTGTGCATGTCGAGTTGCAATGTTACTGAGTGATGGATGTCCTCTAGGTGTACCACAACTTCCCCTCCAAATGGAAAAGTGTGTGGAGACGTCGATGGTTATTGGGTTCGCTTGATGTTGCATGTGCACATTGCTCCTTTGCTTGTACTTTGGCATGCTTGACATGTTCCTTTGTTTGCGAAAATATCTCCTCGCATGTTCGCTCGTCCGTCCGTCCGTTCTTCTGTGTATGTTGTTTGTTCGTGCATTCGCGAACACATCTTTGCATGGTCGTCCGTTCGCGAACACATCCCTTCGCATGCATCATTTGTTCATTCGTTCGCGAACACGTCCTTTTCCATGTACTCTCCTTATTCATCCCATTTGTCGTCGCGCCATGTTTATTCATGTATCTGTATCTACAGTCACTCATGACGAGACGACATCAAATCCATAAATCTCCTAGTCTACCATGATGCATGGTCGTTCGCTTTTGGATGCAGGTGACCAGGAGAGAGGGCAAGGCTGCGAAATTGAACGAGGCAAGTTTCAAGCTGGGATGCAAGCTCCGACCACTCTGGTGGAAAGTGTGCAGAGGTCACTGGGACACTGAGATGGACAATTTGAATCAGCAGTGATTGTCCGCGGGATCTGGATCGACTGGAGGGCAGATCTACGCAATTTCTAGGGTGAAGTAGTTCGTGCAGTAGTGGGCCTTGGCAACAAAAATTGTGCAATTCTTGGAGGGAGTTGGTGGCGGGCTGCAGGAAGGCTTGGCAACAAAAACTGCGCAATTCCTGGAGGGAGCTGGTAGCGGGCTGCGAGGTTTGCTGGAGACAAAAACTACGCAAATGCTGGGAGGCTAACCGTTTGGGCACCTTTGTGCAGTTTCTGAGCTAAGTGGGATGTTGGTTTGCTGAGGGGCTTGCTCAAAGTTCTGCGCAGTTTTCTGGGTGAGCAGCCAGTCGGGACTAGCTGGAAAAACTGCGCAATCCTGGACGGGAGATAGGGACGGACACTAGGTGACGGTCCGACCTATCTGCGCAATTTTCTCAGTCAGCAGATTGGGCAAGGTTTGCAGCTTTTGCGCAAATTTTGAGGGGAGTGAGTCTCGGGGTCACTGCTCGGTCAAACTCTCCAGTTGACCAACAAGAGGGTTGATTGATCAGCTTGCGGGCAACGCAGATTGAAAAGGCTTGTTGGACACTTTTGCGCTGTTCTGGGTGACAGTCGGTCAAGTCGATTGCAGGGTGAAGGTCTGGTTGTTAGAGGGTGATCCAGTCGTTAGAACATCAATAAAATAACTAAGTATGTGAGCGAGTGAATTTGTGCATATGAGAATTTTGCGAACACACACTTAACATAAATCGACAACAAGACACCTCAAACCATCAAGACAACATATGCTCAACATGATTGACCGACGATGTGAGTGATAAGCACGATGCTTGTGATGGATTGTTGGACGACTGCGACGACGCTTGCGCGACAATGCATACAACTTCGTGTGTGAGTGCGACGGGTGTTTAAATAGCGAATACAACATGTACACACAAAGCGCAAACCTTGTGCACGACCAGAGCATGGTTGCGAGCGTGGCATTGTGAACAACATGCAAAAGTTGTCCGTTGAACGATCAAGCAAAGAGGGTGCAAATACTCACATGAGCCCACGGGGTGGGCTCGAGTGCTTGCAAACATCAATTAAAACCTCAAGGGAGGCTTCGAAATTAGATGCAGGCCAAAATTTTGGAGGGTGGTTGTAGCCGACTACCTGCTACAACACTTGGCGACACACTGGTAGAATTCCAACTTCTTTGTTTTGGTTCATTAGCAACACAGGGCCTTGGTCTTTCAGGGAGTATTGAATCCCTGTGCGGGTTACTTCGACTTCCCCACTTACCCCATGGACAGACATGGTTCACCTTTTGCCAACTCAGTCAAACACAACAAAAAAGTTTCAGCTTGATCATAGTGTTTCGAAATCGGGAAGGTTAGTTTGGCTCGCGAGTTAAAATTTTTCAGAGTATAAGTTTTCATCTTTGGTGTTGTTCCACTGCCAACAGGCCTGGACAGTACCTTGACGGAGTCACGCTGGAACACACGCTTTGCTCCATTGCTAGCGAGCCTGCTTAGTACCCGGGTGGAGTTGCATGCTTCACCTCTCTGCACAGGAAGCCTTTCTCTTCTTTCACCTTTGTATTTTTAGAGAGGATTGTGCATAGGCGCTTATATATTTTGGGGCGGAAGAGGGATCCCAAAGTATTGAGAGAAGAAGAGGTTGCTCCTTCAGAGAAGCATGTAAGACCTTTGACATGGGTTTGCTCGTTTAGATTCCCCCTTCTTAATTTCTACTAGTTGGATGAGCTTGATCACACAGAGCAGAAGATTGAGTACAGGCATGGGGTTTCCTAGTGTGGACACAGGTTCATGGTTGGACCCAAGCTTCCCTTGCAGACGGCTCGTATTTTCCGTCAAGTCTTCATCGGCTGAAGGTTACCACCAAGCAGAGAGAGGACAGACACAAGACTGGCCAAGTGCTGCAGTGTCACAAGTCTCTTCAGATCTCAGCCACATACTCATTCAAAAGCCAAAACTTGGTAGAGGGCAGCACTTATTTCCAGAAAACAAAAATAGTAAGGTACCAAGCAAACAAAACAAAACAAAACAAAAATAGTAAGCAAAGCAAACAAAACGAAAACAACAAGGAAGTAAGCAAACTATGTACATAGTGCGGCTTGCGACCCGGCCTACTGAAAATAGTGAGATCTTGGCCGTTGACAGGAAGGTTGTTAATCCTCTGATCAAGTGATTGCAAACGGTATGTGTGTGGGCCAAGCTTCTCATGGACTGTGTATGGACCAATCCACAGGGATTGGAACTTCGTATGCTTGCCTTTGTCTTCATGGGGTTTATCCCATTTCAAGACTAAGTCACCAACATTGATGTTAGATTTCCCTGCAGACTTCTTGTCGAACCATCTCTTGATACGGTTCTGGTGGAGTGTAAACTTTTCTTTTACTTTCATCCTTTCTTCCCGCAGTTTGTGAAGTGCGTCCATCCCATGCTGAACTATCATGCAAGGCTTGCCTTGGGATTCTTGAGACAACTGAAGTGCAGGCAAGTAGATGTTCGGCGATAGGATGGCTTATTTACCATAGACCAGGAGGTACGGTGAGGTATTCAGAGAGGGTTTGGGTGTTATGCGGTCAACCCATATGGCATTCGTCAAGGCAGAGTGCCAGTGATGTTGCTCAGAGTAAACAGTCTTTTTGATTATATGGATAAGATTTTTGTTTGTGGATTCCGCGAGACCGTTTCCTTGCGAGTAGTAGTTAGATGAATGTTTAAGCACAATACCATTTTGTAATGCAAAATCATAAAGCTTTAAAAATGAAAAGTACATTGCATTATCAAACACAAGTGGTACCAGAATGCCAAAGTGTGATATGATGTTCTGTTGGAGGAAGCTGATGACTTCCTGGTTGTTCACTTGCTTGAGCAGAACTACTTCTGTCCACCGCGTGAAGTAATCAGCAGCTGTCAGAATGTAGCGGTGCTGTTTTGACGAATGTGGGAAGATTTCCCCGAAGATGTCCAGGCCCCATTGTTGGAATGGTTCAGTTACTGCAACAGGATGTAGTGGGGTTGTTGACCTTCACGTTTTTTTGGCGCATCGCTGACAGACCGGGCACTTGCAGGTGTAAGCCTATGCATCATTGAATAATGTGGGCCAGTAAAAACCGGCTCGCATAACTTTTTGTGCAGTGGTATTTCCCACAAAGTGACCCCCGACTGGTTCATCATGCAGATCTTGCAAAACCTTCTCTGATTCATGTGCCTCCAAACACCTAAGCAAGATTTTGTTGTTGTGCTTTCTGTAAAGCGCTTCGTGCACCAACTGATAAGCTAAAGCTTTGAGACGCAATGCCCTCTTCTGTCTGATGGAAAAGTGAGAGGGTATGGTGCCCTGCTCAAGGTACCGACACACATCTACGTAGCAAGAGTTTACATTTACAGTGGGTGGTGTTCGCACTACATCATACATTTCAACTTCCTGCTCCCAATTGGCGAGCTCTGTTTCTTCTTCCTGTGTGTGTACTGCCTCTGCTGCGAGTCTGCAAAGACCATGACCCTTGACAGTGTGAACTGGTTTGATGTCAAGATCATATTCTTGCAAGCCTGTGATCCAGTTCGCACGTCGTTCACCCAGTTCTTGTTGTACAAGCAATGAGCGGATTGCTGGGTGAGGCACATAGACTATGTAATGGTTTTTTAGCAAGTAGTGTCTGAAATGTTTCACCGCCTTGTATACTGCATATGCTTGTTTGTCAATGATGGGGTAGTTGAGTTTAGGTCCTTGCTGTTTGCGCTCATGAAGGAGATGTGGCATTCGTCGTTCATCTCATCCTTCTGAGTGAGTACTGCAACGAGCATGTCATTGGAGGCGAAGGTGTATAGTAGGAAGTATTTGTTGAAATCCGGGCTGTAGAGTGTAGGCACTTCTGCAATAGCCTTCTTTAGATGGGTGAATGCATACTTTTCCTTCTTGCCCCAACTGTAAACCACATCCTTCTTGATCATGGCTTGCATTGGTTTGACTATCTATGTATAATTCGAGATGAACTTCCGAAGGAAGTTTATCTTTCCTAAGAAGGACTGCATCGCTTTTTTGTTGGCCGGGTGAGTGATCCGTGTGATAGTTCGGACCCGGTCCGGATCAACCTTGATCCCGCTCTTGGCAACGATGTGTCCAAGGGGGTTCCCCTCAGACACTGCAAATATGCTCTTTTTGGGATTCAAGGAAATCCCATATTTCCAGCATCGCTCAAGAATTTCTTTAGATGGCGTATGTGGTCTTTTCGTTTTCGTGAAAACACAGCCACATCATCGAGGTACACCACTATGCTCTGTCCGATGAGTCTGCGGAGGGCGATGTCCATGGCGCGCTGAAAGGTCGCGCCTGTATTCACGAGCCTGAATGACATTCATTTGTATGCGAACGTACCCCACTTGGTACGGAAGGTAGTTTTGAGTCTATTAGGTTCAACTACTAGAACCTGATTATATCTTGAAAACCCGTCAAGTAAAGAAAACATCTGTGCCGCAGACACTGTTTGTAGAATGTGCTCCATAGACGACACCGGGTAATTGTCTTTGTCTGAGTGCAGTTCAAGTTCCGGAAATCAACACACAAGCGTATTCATCGTACTTCTTTCGTACAGGACAAGATTTGAAACTCAAGTAGAATGACGAACTCTGTATATGATTTGTGCATCCAATAGCTTAGTGAGCTCTTTTTGTATGAGAGGTTCAAGTGACGGATGTACTTTCTTCAGCTTCTGCTGATATGGCTTGACCCCTTCTTTGATCGGAATGATGTGTTGGATTATTTGCGTGTCGTAAGTTTCAAATTGTCGTATGTCCACGCGAACACATCCAGGCACTGTTTGAGCAGGTGGGCAAAGGCTTGCCGCTCTTGTTGCGTGCAACATGTACTGAGATTGACGAACTTCGGATCTTGTTTTGTTCCCAAGTTAATGAGTTTGTGCATCATAATAGAGCTGTGAGTTTTGTTGTTCCTCGGCCCTTGGAAGCGTTCTTGCAATTCATAGAGCTTTTCCAAAGTTGCCACACCTTTGGGAATGAGGTGGCCTTTCTTGATATCTGTCCCATCTTGCAAAGATTGCTCGTGCTCGTCTTCATCTATTGCTGCGTCCTTGAAGATGTCAGCGTTGCCATGAAATGCAGTATCTGTTGATCATCATCAAACACATGTAAATTAGTTATGTTATCCGAGATAGATGGTTTATACAAAATTTCAATAGTAAATCTATCCCTAAGCGGTGACATTCTAGAAGCTGCGTTTGCCAAAGCATTGGCAACTGCATCACGCATTCTTGGTACAATAGTGATATTGAATGCTTGGAAGTTAGAGATCAGTCGCCATACCTCTTGCTGGTAACTTTTGAGATGCGGTGATAAACAACGAATGGTGTTACGTACCTGCCATACCACTATTTCCGAATCACCTACCACTTTGAGCGCGACCACGTTAAGGCAAATGGATTTCTGCAAGCCCAACACGAGTGCTTCATATTCAACAACGTTGTTTGTGCACTCGACCTCCAAGTGACTCGAGGTCTATGCTTCTTGTTGTTTGGGTCGATCAAGACACACTTGGCTCCTGAGCCATCCTGTGTCTTTGATCTGTCGAAATACATGGTCCACAACTCGTCTATACACAGACCGTTTGACGCGCTTTCACTATTGCTACTACTACTAATGTTACAATGTACTGTACATGTTTCATTTCCATCAGTTGGGCCCCAACTGCGTGTCTGGTGGGGTTGGGGTTGGCTGTGCAGGATAACACCCCAGTGTTGTTTCCAAGAGGTAGTTGCCAAACATGAGATCTGTGAAGGCCAATGGTTTGTTTTCTCCATTGATGGGAGTGACATTGTGCCTCATATATCTCTCGGATAACACCCAGATTTGATTGTTTTTGTCCTTGTACGGAAGCCACAAGTGCGACTAGTTTGTAGCAAAATATCTGTTCAGCTTGCTGGACTAGTCTTTGCTGAGCAGCAAGCCATACGCTTCTGGTATGTCCACAACGACAATGTTTATGCACTGGTGAACTTGGCCGTTGTGAGATAGTCTGATGATCACATTGCGAAGTTTGCCAATGGCTGGTATAGATGTTTGATCAAGTTTGATGGTCTTAGCGGATGTCTTGCTCCACTGCGCATTGATCCTTTTAGCAATGGAGAGCGACATGACATTGGTTGCCGCGCCAGAATTAACCAAACAATTGTGAACATTACAGTTGAATATTTCGAATGAAAGCAAGAATGGAGGGCAAACCGAGTTTGCTTCTTCCATTTGGAGTGTGTTTAGCACAGTTGAAAGTGATCTGGGAGGTGTGCTTTCTCCCTTGCTGGTAGAGGCTGCGCTGTCTGTAGATGACTGCCCCAGTGCACGCAACAAGATGTCCCACTGACTCTGGATCTTAGCTAACTCGAACAAACTGATGTTTGCGCGAGTTTTCTTCATGTCTTCCACAATGTTGTAATCCAGAGGGGGTGGACTCATCGAGGTGTCCGGGGTAAGATTGGTATTCGTGTTGTTCAACGGAGTTTGCTGCTCATGGACGTACTCTTGTCCACTGCTGTCTTCCCGGGCTTGCGTTGCATTTTCTACTTTGGGATGGCCGGTGGATCAACCTTCCTCATCAACAATTTCAACTTTTCTTGCATTTCCCCAACTGTAGGGGGAGCCCCCTTACTTCCGAGATTGTAACGATCATTTTGCTTTTGGGGTTGTTTCTCGGTGTTGGTCTTCTACGTTGCTTGCGAGCATTGATACATGTTTACCACATGCCAAAAGCTTGATGCCTCATCCGATGCAACATCTTCGTCATTATCCATATCTCACTGTTCCTGCGCATAGCTGTCTACATCAACTGCGCGGTTGTATACTGAGTCTACAACATGCTTCCAATTCGAAAAAGACCTTTTTGAGTGATCATCTTCATGAAATGAACAGAATTCGTCGTTTGCACACTGTTTTCGCTGGAACACTGAGCTCTGTGCAGTTTTAGTCGGGAGACGGTTGCTGCTTGATGACATGCTCCCTTGTCTTTGTTTGGGCGGTCGGTTGCTCGCAGATGTGTCCATTGTTCGTTGTTTAAGCTCAGACACTTTTGTTGTCAAGTTCTTGACAAGGCGAGTAAGGGTTTCAATATCACTTGTTTCCCTATCATTACCCTTGCTCACCGAAACTTGTGGCTTCTTGCTTGCCTCTCTAGAGTCCTTCACTAGTTCATCATCCTTGATAATTCCAATTGCGCGCAGGTCCTTTTCAACAACGATTGCCTCTTCGCAGTTTTCCAAGGGTGTTAGTTTCGCAGCTCGCTTGACGAACTTCGCAATGCTAGTTGGCAGTGCAAACGTATAGTAATCGACAGTGATGGAATCATGAGGTTTTGTGTCCGCTGCAAACTTGTTCAATATGCGCAGAAACCTCTGATTGAAATATTTTATCTTTTCTTTTCCCACCACCTTCAGGCTTCCCAATTCATTGAGTAACATGGCTGGGGTCTTGTCATCAACCAACTTTTCCAGAAACATACGTTTGAACATTCCTCAGTTCTATATGGAGTTGACAGGAAGGTTGTGATACCATGCAACTGCACGACCATCCAAGGTACATGGGAACAATCTACATGCAACGTCATCGTAGCATACCTCAAGAGTCTGCAGCTATAGGTAGAAGTTCTCTAAGTGATCTTCTGCCTGTGAGGATCACAATTTTTGATCATCCTCTTCGAGCGCTTCGGCATCTAGTGCAAAGCACCCGGGAGGGCCAATGGTCCCTGAGTCATCCATTCCAGATTTTGGTCAGCCATGTCTTCTTGCTCTTCGTCCTCCTCTTCTTCAGAATCTGATGGTTCCGACTCTGAGTCTGTTGGTTCGTCTTCGCCTCCACCTCCGCCTCCTCCTCTGCCTTACCCTTTGCCCCCTGTACCGGAGTCTGAGCCCAAGATCACGAGGGTGTCTCGTTCTCCCTATCGGAAGATTGAAGGTTCCTCTTCTTCTTCAATAGCTTCTGCCAGACCTTTAAGTGTGGCAAGAAATGCTTCTTCCATTGATGATACAACAACCCCTGTGGGAGTGGTTTTTAGCTTTCTTCATGTGCATGGAAGACGTTGGATTCTTGGGATCAGTCTGATGGCTTTCGCGAACTGGCGGGTGATGGGACGGACGGAGCGAAGGTGCTGATATGAAATTTTGTGTTCAGTCTTGGGATGTGAAGAGTAACCAACTGCAGAGTCGCGCTCAGGTGAGAGGGAGTGCAAGTTACTGCCTTGACCAGATGATTGATGAGTGGGTGTGAGAGGACATTCAACCATAAACAACTGGCGACCTTCCTAGTGCCAGAAATGTTGACAGTGCTGGACCCTCCAACATTCAGGGGATCTCCCTTGTATGAAGTCCCAACTAGACCTCACACTGTTTGGTGTAGGAGTCCCATCCAATATGATGGCTTGGTTGCCATTATCTTAAATGTTTGCCTTAGTTCTTGCTTGTCAGCACGAGAGAGTGGTTTGCTTTATCTTTGAATAACGAAGTTCGCATTCCTAGTGAATGCTAGTGTTACTTGTGTCAAGGTTCTTTCACAACAGAGAGAGGGTGGGAGTGAAGCTCAGGTCGGATGGAAGGAAGTCCCAATTCTGTCAGAGACACACAACACAACAGGACATGCACTGCTTCCAGAAGAGTAATCCACACGGATGCGATAGTCACAACACGCAAAGAAAGATGGCATGTACAACACCTAGCGAGTAGTCCGTGCGGGTGCGACGGTCGTTATAGTAGGTTTCGTAAAAGGTTCTGTCTGATGTGTGGAAGGTAACCAATGTGGGTATGACAATGTTAACAACTTATACAATACATTTTCATAAATATATGTATTAGAACAACTGAATGAGTTCATTTGTTTAACACAGGTTGAAGCAACATGTATTACAAGTGTTCAAGATTAATTCTTACAAACAGTTACAACACATGTTAGAAAACGTGCTAGTCTGTGAGCAGGCTTCTGAATTAAGCGAAAGTTCCAAGACACATCAATACACCATACATCACTAACCCAGTGGGTGGGGCGTTGTAGCCACTGCTCACTTCTCAAAGAAAAGATAACAAACTCTCAAGGCTATGTGGGAGGAGCTAAGGTGAAAAGTCCCTTGCATGTACAAATGAGGGGGTATTTATAGCCAAGGGTGAAACTGGCCCTTGTGACTGTTCGACTTCCCTCATGACTGTTTGACTTCCATGACTTTTCAGATTACATGACTCTTCAGATTACAAGTGGGTCTTTTGGAGTTCCACGTTACATTACATTGATTAACAATCGTATGGCCCACAGTAGTGATGTGGCTGACACGACTCATGACATGACTCGACATGATAGTGCTGGTATGTTCATGCTGCTATTGGTGTGCATGTCGAGCTGTAGTGTTGCTGAGTGATGGATGTCCTCTAGGTGTATCATATCTTCCCCTTCGCATGGCAAAGTGTGCAGGGACCTCGATGGTCATAGGGTTCGTTTGATGTTGCATGTGCACGTTGCTCCTTTGCTTGTAGTTAGGTATGCTTGAAATGTTCATCCCTTCGCGAAAATATCTCCTCGCATGTTCGCTCGTTTGTCCGTCCACGCATGTCGTCCGTTCGTCCGTTTGCGAACACATCTTTGCATGGTCGTCCGTTTGCAAACACATCTCTTCGCATGCATCATTTGTTCGTCCGTTCGCGAACACGTCCTTTTGCATGTACTCTCCTTGTTCATCCCCTTTATCATCGCGTCATGTTTGTTCATGTAATTGTATCTACAGTCACTCCTGACGAGACAACATCAAATCCATAAACCTCATAGTTTACCATGATGCATGATCATTCGCTTTCGGATGCAAGGGACCAGTAGAGAGGGCAAGGCTACGAAACTACGCGAGGCAAGTTTCAAGGTGGGATGCGAGCTTCAGGCACTCTGGTGAAAATTGCGCAGAGGTCACTAGGAGACTGAGATGGACAATCTGAATCAGCAGTGACTGTCCGTGGTATCTAGTTCGGCTGGAGGGCAGTTTTGTGCAATTTTCTAGGGTGAAGCAGTTCGGGTAGCAGTGGGCCTTGGCAACACAAATTGCACAATTCTTGGAGGGAGTTGGAAGCGGGCTGCGGGAAGGCTTGGCTGCAAAAATTGTGCAATTCCTGGAGGGAGCTGGTAGCGGGCTACGAGGTTTGTTGGAGAAAAAAACTGCGCAAATGCTTGGAGGCTGACCTGCTGGGCACCTCTGTGCAGTTTCTCAGCTGAGCGGGATGCTGGTTTGCTATGGAGCTTGCTTAAACTGCGCAATTTTCTAGGTGAGTAGCCAGTCGGCTTACTAGTGACTCACTGGAAAAATTGCGCAATCCTGGAAGGGAGACAGGGACGGACACTCAGTGACTGTCCAGCTTGTTTGCGCAATTTTCTCAGTCAGCGGAGCAGGCAAGGTCTGCAGCTTCTGCGCAAATTTTGAGGGGAGTGAGTCCTGGGGTCACTGCTAGTCAAACTCTCCGGTTGACCAACAAGAGGGTTGATTGATCAGCTTGCGGGAAACGCAGATTGAAAAGGCTTGTTGGACACTTTTGCACTATGCTGGGTGACAGTCGGTCAAGTCGATTACAGGGTGAACATCTGGTAGTTAGAGGGTGATCCAGTCGCTAGAACATCAACAAAATAACTAAGTGTGTTGTGAGCGAGTGAATTTGTGCATATGCGACTTTTGCAAACACACACTCAACATAATTGACGGCAAGACACCTCAAACCATCAAGGCAACATATGCTCAACATGATTGACCGACGGTGCGAGCGATAAGTGCGACGCCTGTGATGGATCGTTGAACGATTGCGATGACGCTTGCATGACAGTGCATACTACTTTGTGTGTGAGTGCGACGAGTGTTTACATAGCGAATACAACATGTACACACGAAGCGTAGACCTTGTGCACAACCAGAACCTGGTTGCAATCATGGCATTGTGACCAACATGCAAAAGTTATTTGTTGAATGGTCAAGCAAAGAGGGTGCAAAGACTCACACGAGCCCACGGGGTGAGCTTGAGTGCTTGCAAACATTAAATAAAAACTCAAGGAGGCTTCGAAATTGTATGCAGGCCAAAATTTTGGAGGGTGGTTGTAGTCGCTACAAGAAGTACATCATGAGATTCCTCACGGTGTGTAAGATATGCTCTATGGAAGGTCAAAGCCTCATTGTGGTAGTCAAAGTCCGCAAAAAGAAATGTTAAGGCAACTTATTATTGGCTAGAGTCATGAGGACATGGACCTTCATTGAAGAATCAATTTAAATTGGTTATTGATTTTTTGGCTCCATGTTGAATCGAAATTCAATATTTTTTTTTACATAAAGTCGGCCCACAAGGGAATTGGTTTTTGGCACCAATGAATTTTAAAATTTCTCTTAAAGGCAAGTCATTTTCCCTGCAAAAGGGGCCTCCATAAATTAGTATATATACATGACATGTTAGCTTCGTAATTGTGCATTAAAAGCATTGATTATGAAGAGAATTCATCTGCGGTCTTCTGTATCAACGAAGGAGGTCAGATTGAATGTATTTATCTTGAACTTCCTTGCCTTGTTTAGATCGGAATTTCGTTGAGGATGTTGGTGTTTCGCTAGGGTTCTAATGCTATTCAGTCTCCCATCAGGGATAAACTATTGGAAATGTAACTATGTTCAATCTTCATAATTAACATTGTACTTGTGTCATTATATATTTCATGTAAAATCAATAGAAGAAAAATAAACTATTATTGTTATTATTCTAGTAAAAGCATGTTTTTCATGCTTCTAGGGTTTATTGAGTCAAAAGAAAAAATTGTTAGGAGTCAAAAGAGTCAATTTGTCACCCACAAGACCAAGTTGGCCTTGCCTAGATAAGTCGGCACAGAAAGGCACCAAATCGACCACCTGGATGTGTATATATAGAGAGTTGTTTGACCTCATTGCCACACCAATTCATAAATTCGATTTCTGTGGAAGAGAGGGAAGAAAAACCAACAAAAGTCTAAGGAAGAAGAGCAAAAGTCAAAGGAGAGAGAGCATAGATCAAAGGAGAAAGAATCTTGTGATTTCTGCCCTAATTTTTGCCACACGTGTGAGACTTTTGATCTATTGCAGGGCCTAAAATTTTAGGGTTGCTGCATGGTCGAAAAACTCAAAGTTTGATCAGATCTTGAAGGTGTTGACCAACGTTGACTTTGTTGAATTTGCCTTGGCTGAAGAACGATTGCAAGAGGGTTGACTTGGGTCTTGTGAGAAGTCTCGGTCTTGGTTTTTGGGTCTTGGATTTCTCACTTTGATCTGATTCTATAAGAAGAGTTGTTTGGGTTTTCCCCCTTGTGGGGTTTTTCCCTGGACTGGGGCCTGCATCTTTGTGTTCTTTGTCTCTTGTGGTCTTCATGTTTCTTGTTTTGGTAATTGTTTGATGAAGAGAACATAATAAAAGAAATAAGAAGCCAATAAATATTCACAAGCAATTATCAAGTAAGAGAAATCAACCCTAATTTGCTAGCCTATTAGTTTCTCAACATGGAATCAGAGCTAAGGTTAAAGAATGACAGTTTGAAGATCACATTTTGTTGGCATTCTTGAAGCGGACTCATCATTGTTGTAGCAGTCATCACTATCTTTAAGCAAGATCATTATAATGTTTGAGATTTGAAGTATGCAACATCATAAAGGTCCAAAGCTTATATTACTTCTAGGTCTATTCTCTGTTTGGAATCCAAGCTCAAGAAATGGGAGTATATATATGCGCTCGCTCTAGTATGAAAAGGATAGAACTCTGAAAACAATGATGTGTGAAGTATCCAAAAAGACTATGTGGTAACCTTGGACAAAAGATTCGAACTTGTGGAAGCCTACTTCTAAAAAATCCGAACTTGAGCAGAGACAATTATGATAGACAATGGTATTCTTTTGGAGTATATTTCCTTGTTGCTAGTCATTTGAAGATCAACTCCTGGAGGTAACAATGATAGTATCTCTATGTAATGCAAACTTATGATGGATGAGTTATGACTGAACAAGAAACATGATATGCGAGAATCCTAGCATACGGTGACGTTTGTGAAAAATCGCTTGAAATGCAGTAACTAGAATTAATTCTCCTAACTGATTAACAACTTATTAATTCTCTGATTAATATTGAATTAATCACACTACAATTTCTTCACCAAATAAAATAAACGTTGCGGAAAATAAATACAGGAATCTGAGAAATATGCTAGCACACACATGAAAATAACATAGTTATTTTTAGACAAAAGTCCCAGAAAAACCCAATGTGGGAAAACCAGTGCAGCAACTGAGGGTTTATTTTATTATGCAACAGTGAATTTAGAGTACAATCTTTGGAAGCCCAACTGACTATCTAAACAACAAGATTTGACTTAAAATATTTGGAGAGGAGGTTCTCTCTCTCCACAAGCAAACCTCGACCTCTGAAAAACTGGCAGTCCAACCCCTGCGCAAGCCGTTTCTGCTTCTGACAATACTCGCGGCTATTCTGGGAAAACTAGCGTGATACTCGCAGCTGTTTTGGGAAAACCCACGCTACCCTAACTTCGACCCGTCAGAAAATTCCGTGTGACCCTTGCTACTGATCTAGGCTAGCTGTGTTGTGGAATACTTCAATCACTTGATTTTGCATCTCTAGAACAGGAAATCCTCCTCCAGATCACTCTCTGCCCCTCTGACACTTGCTACTCGATCTCTTGATCATTGTGTATCTGTAATGTGTCTCACTTGTGCGTCCGTCTGGCTCGAACTTCTCTCCCTTGCTTGATCTCTGTAATTGGGTAGCTTGATTTGCTAAGGAACTCACACATTGAGTGTGTCCTCCATCTACCCATTGATCTCTTCTTATAATCTCCAGTCGGGACTTTAATGACTACGATTAAAACTTAATCAATGGTTGAGATCATCTCCAATTTGATCTATGTGAGTTTCTAGATAATTCACACCTTTCTCAATTAATTCCTATTAATTTAATTGAGCCATCTCTAGGTGGAATTTCCAGAAACGATTTCTGGGTTTTGGAGAACTCTTGTGTTTTAGCCTCTCCCCCAAGTCTCGAGGTTAGAACACCATCCGATGCTACAAAAACTAACACTTCCTCTTAGTGAGGAAGTTGTTCTCTCCAACTAGTATTGCACAATTGTACAACACCCTGTCTCTACAACATCCTCCCATACATGTTGTTGATGTTTGCCAATTGTAGTTGCCTACCACTGCCCACCAACCACTACGCAACTCTGATGCTGTATCTGTGCCACTATTGACACTACTATACTTTTTCCAATTTTGCATCTGCACTGCAACTCCCTCTCACTATCGATGCTGCTACTGCAACTACTGCGACTAAAAAGCATCTGAAATACTGAATCATTTGTGTCTCGTGTTGCATTCGTCTCCTGAGTCCTGATTGCTACTAGCCTTTGCACTTTCCGTTGAAGAATCTGCGCTGCTGCTGACTCTGCCACTGGGCCTCTTGCTCTGCATGCCTCAACACCTCACTGCAACTAGTCAGCAACTGTCATTCTGAAATCTGACTGCATCAACTGACACTAATCCTCCTGCTACTGAATACTGTGGGCCCCTGTAGTAAGGTAATGATCCATGAGGAGACACCGTCCTATGCTCACCTCGATGGACCCTACCCGAATCTTTGCAACTCAGAACTCTGCTCTACTCATACTGCTGTTGCTACTGCTCTGCTACTATCTCTGCACTGTTGCTGCAACTACTGCAATAATGAGTCTGATCTCCCCAAATCCTGAAGCGCTAGCTTCCATAGGGCTTCTCCCTCCGAGTCTCGATCTCCCTATGGGAAATCTCTTTGCTCACTCCTGGCAACTCGCACTATCCTCATGCACTGGAAACTAGACCGTGTAGCTCTGCGCTGGGAATCTTTTGGTTGAAACTGCACTTGCATACCGTTACTGTGCAATTCACACTACTTCTGTCACTACAACTAGTTTTGCAACTGTCTCTCGGGTACTGACTGCAACTAGCTTTGCAACTGTCAAATGACAGATTGCGTTTAATGACACTTCTTGCTACTAGGATGTTGTGGCCCCCCATAGCAAATTGATGATCCTGCTGCAACAACTAGAACTGATCTAAATGATTTCCTTGTTGTTTCTATGCTACATCCTGCCCATTCGACACATTGGAGTCTCATACTCCGTCTCCTCATAGATTTGGTGCCCGACTATCTCCTTTTGAGCCTTGTCCCTGGCTTGGACCCTTCTTCACTTTCCAACTCACACTAGACAACTCGTACTCCCTTTGGCACTTGTCTCTGACAACTGGAAGTTGATCTGCTCTCCAAATCTACATTCTGGCGAACTTTCATGACCTCCTCTTGCAATCTTGGAAAGTTGCAAAAATCTATGAAACTCAACAACTGGGAAATAACCAGGAATCTCCTCCCTTTCCTGCTTGGCTTCCTGCACTGCTATTCACACTCCCTTCTAGAATGCACAGTTTTGCTAGTTGCTACTGCCACCCGTAGTTGGAAAATTTGGATTATTGAAGCTAGAAACCCTCTGGGAGAAAACTCCCTTCGTGTGTGCACTTTCTCTACCACCCGACATTGAATCTGCTTTCACAAATTGTTGCAAATCCTATGCGCCTGGACCAAAAGTCTACTCTGTGAAAATCTGAGCTGCGACTTCCTCTGTCTACGCTCATAGCTATCCTGTCTGTACTCGCGCGACCCACGTCACTGCACAAGAAAGTCTCGCACGAATCTTGCGACTGTTCTGAGATAACCAGTGCTGCCCTCCGAAAAACTCGTACTGCAGTTGCTTTTGAGCCACAAATTTTTCCTCTTTGCATTTGAGCCTCTGATCTGTCAAACACGCTCTGATACCATGTGAAAAATCACTTGAAATGTTGTAATTGGAATTAATTCTGCTAATTGATTAATAGTTTATTAATTTTTTGATTAATATCGAATTAATCACACTGCAATTTCTTCACCAAATAAAATAAGCGTTGCGGAAAATAAATACAAGAATTTGAGAAATATGCTAGCGCACATGAAAATACCATCGTTATTTTTGGACAAAAGTCCTCAGAAAAATCCAATGTGGGAAAACAGGTGCAACTACTAAAGATTTATTTTATTATGCGGCAGTGAATTCTGAGTACAATCTTTGGAAGCCCAACTAGCTATCTAGACAACAAGATTTGACAGAAAATATTTGGAGAGGAGGTTCTCTCCCTTCCCAAGCAAACCCCGACCTCTGAAAACTGGTTGTCCAACCCCTGCACAGGCTGTTTCTGCTTTTGATGATCCGCTCGGTTGTGCTGGGAAAACCCACCCGATACACGCAGCTAAACTGGGAAAACCCACGTGAACCTAACTACGACCTGTAAGAAAATTCTGTGCGACCCTTGCAGTGGATCTTGGCTAGTTGCGCCATGGAATACGTTATTCACTTGTTTCTGCCTCTTCGGAATTGGAAATCCTCCTTCGTAACACTGTCTTTGCCCCTCTGACACTTGCTACTCAATCACCTGATCATTGAGTATCTGCAATGCGTCTCACTCGTGCGTCCTTCTGGCTTGATCTTCTCTCGCTTGCTTGATATTTGCAATTGGGTAGCTCGATCTGCCAAGGAACTCACATACTGAGTGTGTCCTCCATCTACCCATCGACCTCTTATAATCTCCAGTTGGGACACCAACGACCACGATTAAAACTTAATCGATGGTTGAGATCATCTCCAAGTCGATACATGTGAGTATCTAGATAATTCAGACCTTTTTCAATTAATTCCTATTAATTAACCACTTTTCCTAAGTTAGACTTAGGAATTTTTTAATTATGGTCAATTAATTTAATTGAGCCATCTCTAGGTGCAATTTCCAGAAACGATTTATGAGTTTTGCATAGCTCTCCTGTTTTAGCTACTCCACCAAGTCTTGAGGCCAGAACACCATTCGATGCTACAAAAACTAACAACGTTATTCTTCTACTAGTCAAATCAAAATCAATAATACTTTTCTGGGTGATTGCATGTTAAAAAACAAGCATCTATACCTTACTATGACATTATATTGCGATGGCATATACGACCTTCTGTGGCACTATGATTTTGAAGTTACATATCAGAGGGACAAAAAGGACTGAAAAACCGAGTTACATGCTAACCGAAAGGCATATCCTTGTGAACTCGACGAAACAAATTATCAATGCTATATATCCTTTCGAAGGTTGTTGAAGCCTACCTCTGTGATATGAAGCAACCATACATTTGAGGCCTCCTATACATTAAGAAAGGAAGTAATGCAAATGTTGATGCAATTTCTAGTGATACATCTTCCTACAATAAAGCATACTCTTCAAGGCACCTATATCTTTGTGACATGGAAAACTATCTCTATGGAAAAATTCATGATGACAAAGTTCTCTATCGCGAACACTTCTCTAAGGCACTGTATACAAAGACCTGAAGGATAGTATAAAGACATCACTGTGTGCTCCTAGATATATGCGAAGTCTTGAGCCACGAGTTTATTTTGACTACCACATAGTAGAAGGGATCAAGACCATAGGAGTTGTAATCTTGAGTACTAAGGAAAGATCTATGAGGTAGCCACACTATACATGGACATTGCAAAGTTTGTCATATTTTTGGACAACAGTTTGAGACATGCATAAAGGCTTGATGCCCATTGAGAACCAAAATTGACCTTGCAGAAGATAGACGGTTCCATTGTGGTTTTCGAACAATTTCGAAGGAACATGCACGATTCTATGGAAGCAAGATTTTTTATTTTTATTTTTCCCTCAACCATAGTTTAGGTGGGGGCCTAGGGTGAGTTAAGGGTGTGTTTAGTGAGAGCGAGGATGAGGTTAGAAGGCCTCTTTCTCCTCTCTTTTCCTCATTCCTTCATCATTGGATTGAGCTTGGATAAGGGAGGAAAGGAGAACAAAGGAGGTATAAGGTTTTTGAGAGAAAATCTCTGAGAGGTTGGTGGAGAGAGCAAAGGAGAGCTTGGAGGACTTTGGAGGAGATTACAAGGGCTGCCATCTACCTCAACTTCTCAAGAGCTAAAGAGGTAAGTACAAACCCAAATTCATTTTCTTGTATTTATTGTTTGTTTTTTTTCCTCCTTTGCTATTCTTTCTCATACATTCTTCTTGCTCATTTTATTGCAGGTTGTTCATCTAAGCTTTGAGAATAATGATCTTCTTTTGGCTTATCATTCCATTTTTGGTTTTCATGGTGTTGGTTGGGGGTGGGCATCAAAGGGAAGAAATGGAAGAAGAGGATAGTGCTCAAACTCATAGTGACCCAATGTATGATGAGGAGGAAGGGTTTGAAAGGGAAGGGGATGAAGAGAGCAATGCAATGCAATGGGGAAAAGCTTCATTGACACCCTTGTGGAGATTTGTGAGAATACTTGAGGGGGGAGAGGTTGAAGAAAGATATATGCCCTTATGATTGTCATGGTGGAAACTTTATAGCGGTTCATATACCCGTGTGAGGAGACATCTCTGTGGGGTAATGGAGAGGGATGGCAATGAAGGTGCCATGGAGATCTTAGTTTGCCCTAAGGTATCAACGGAACAAAGACAAAAATAAATCTAAATAGAAGACGCTGCACAAAAAAGATAAATTAAGATAAAAAAATTCACTCTAATGCAAGTGCAACCTCTAAATTTGGTGGTGGTGGCCACACTTTGTCTCCTCTTGCAACTTTTGGAACCTCTGAATCTAGGAGAACAACAAAAAATTTACTCAATATTGGTGGGAGGTATGATGTGGATGCAAAAATGGCGTGGTTTCATTGTGCTTGCGGTATACCTTTCAATGTGCTTCACTTTCCCTACTTGCATGATTTGGTTAAGGCCATCAATGAAGCCTCAAAAGGATACAAGAGCCCCAACTATGAGACAACTAGAATTTTATTTTTAGACAGAGAAAAAGCAAAGACTCATAGAACTTTGACATAGTTTATAGATGAGTGGGGGGAGTTGACTGGTAGAGGTCCCAAACCAACTGATTCACAGTTGGTCATCTATTTTCCCACAGGGTCTACCCCCCTTAGCCGCGGGAGACAGGCTTAAAAGGAGAGATCGGGGATCAACGTGACAGCCCCCGGTCTGAGCGTTGTCGTGACAATCCGTGCGACAACATTTTTTGGCGCCGTTGCCGGGGAAAGAGTTTTTCTGTCCCTAGCGTTTCAACGACATTCATCTTCTCATCTATCATCATTTTTTCATCTTTCTCATCTCTCATTTGAGCTGGCAGATTCAACATTTTTGGCGTCTCTTGATCTTTTCATCACCTTACCTTTCGTCATATCGGCAGCTTCTTTTCAGCTCGTTTCTTCTTTGGGCGGCGACTCCATTTTCTTATTTTTCCCAGACAAGAAGCCTCCCTCATATCTGCTTGTTGGTTGTTTTTTGGATCCTGGAATTAGATTCATTGTTCAAGTGGCGACTCCACTTCCTTCATCGATT
>APFE031261769.1:52364-127311 GCA_000404065.3 Pinus taeda
TTTTATTTTTTTAGGTTTGATTTTAGAAAAAGAAACCAATAAAAATCCATAAAAATTTCATTTGGGGTTTTAGCTGTTAGAATTTAGATTTTAGATTTTAAGTTTTGTTTAGTTTTATTTTTAAAATAGATTTAATTAGACCTTTTCATTTCATTGTTTTTAAAAAAAAAAAAAAAAAAAAAATAAATTAATAAATAATAAAAAATAAATAAATAATAAAAATAAAAAATAAAAAAAATATAGGACTTTAGTCTTTTAGATTAAACTTTTAAATTTCCTTTTAGTTTAGATTTTTAGCTTTAAAAAAAAATAAAAAAAAAATTCGATAATTTATCGTGGAAAATTATTTTGCCAGATTCAGTTGCTTTCAATTATTATCTTTCATGCTGAGATCTAAAATTTTCAAGTCGAGACACGAAATTGATATCTGGTTAATAATTTACGATTCTCGTGGTGATTTTAAGCATTTATCTTTTCGAAGTTTTCAGTTGCTGGATGTCATTTTGGTCCTGTGATTTAGCTGATGACAAATGATTGCTGGTCACGGTTTATTTTTCTATATCATTTAACAAGTAATCATTTCAGTAGCAATTTCTCAAGGCACTGGTCTGCTAAATTAATCGAATTCATCTAGTGCTTATCTTATCGTGTCTCGTGTCTCCCAACCAATTGGTCGACAGTTGGTCTTCATCATCTCATAGGGTCTACCCTCCTTAGCCATGGGAGACAGGCTTAAACGGAGGGATCGGGGATTAGAGTGACAGCCCCCGGTCTGAGCGTTGTCGTGTCAATCTTCGCGACAACAGGGGGGATTGTGGGGTATCCATTATATTAGATGGTTGGACAAATGTTAAAAACCAACATTTGATAAATGTTCTTGGTGTTTCTGGTAGTGGTGAGTGTTTCTTGCAAGTCATGACTCCTCAATCATTGCATCTTCTCAAAACATTGCAGATATCCTATTGAAAACAATTAAATGATGTTGGTCCTAATTATGTGGTTTAGGTGATCATCAATAATGCGACAAATTGCAAGTAGGAAAAGTCATTGAGTGACATCATCCACACATCTTTTGGTTTGGGTGTTTAGTGCACACATTGAACTTCTTGATGCATGATATTTGAAGCGTAATGAATGTGGACGGATTAATCAGCTATACAAGAGAGGGAAGCAACTCATTAAATTTGTCATAGGGCATACAAGGGTCAATTACTTTTATGGCACTTACTCCAAGTTGCAACTGCTTAAGATTACAAAACTAGATTTGCAAGCTATTACCTCACCATTAGGCACCTATTGAAGGAGTGCCAAGCTTTAAGTGCTATGGTGACGTGTGATTCATGGAATGACATGAGCATTGATAGAGATGGTGCTAATGCAGGGAAGGACACTATTCTTGACAATCACTTTTGTCACAAGTTAAATATGCTTTGCAATTCATCAAGCCAATTTATTACATGATCAAGTTTGCAGATTTAGATCGGCCAATATTTAGGGAGGTGTATGAGTAGATGGATAGCATGTTGGGGCATATTAAAGACATTGTTGAACCCATATATATCAACTTGTATAATTATATTCATACAAAGGTGGAAAACGATGGGAAATGCCAAACATTCCATTGCATGCCTTAGCATGTGTTCTTACACCTAAATACTATCATGTATCATGGTTTTCATCACCAACACCCGGTGGGGCAACCAAAAAACAATCATACCAAGTTCCAGAGGTTCAGGCTAGTTATATGAAAGCACTGGATTAATTAGTCCCTGACGAGGAGTGTGACACCCTACGAAGACAGTTGAGCAACTACATCGTTGGCACTGGTACCTTTGGGACTAATCATGTAGTTAGAGATTGAGACTGAACATTCCATTGCATGCCTTATCATATGTTCTTACACCTAAATACTATCATGTATCATGGTTTTCATCACCAACACCCAGTGGGGCAACCAAAAGACAAGCACACCAAGTTTCAGAGGTTCAGGCTAGTTATATGAAAGCACTGGATTAATTAGTCCCTGATGAGGAGTGTGACACCCTACAGAGACAGTTGAGCAACTACATCCTTAGCACTGGTGCCTTTGGGACTAATCATGTAGTTAGAGATTGAGGGAATTTGTCTTCCCTCAAGTGGTGGAACATGCTTGGCTGTGCTACTCCACATCTACAATGTTTGGCAATACAGGTCTTGTTACAGGTGGTGAACAATTCTTCTACGGAGAGGTGTTGGAGCTGTTGATTTGTGGTAGCATCAGATGTGCTCTAGCCATGAAATTTGGTGGAGAGGTTGGGGCACATGAGATTTCCAATACCTAGAAAGGGTTTGGGCAGATTCTAAACAATTTGGAAGATAATGAAATAATTAATATTTTTAATGGAGTCCCTAAGTCTAAACTTAGGGAAATTAAAATATTAATGTGTAGGGAAATTAAAATATTAATGTGTATTAATATAACATTGTGTTAGAATGGTCCAAAAGACATGGATCAAGTCAGATCTAATCTTAGCCGTTGATTAGGGACTTAATCTCGGCAGTTGATATGTCAACGAGAAAAGTATAAGAGGAGGCTTGAGGGTCAGTTGGAGAGTACACCAGATGATCAGTTAGTGTATTCTCTAGAGCAGGGTTTGCTAAGAGAGATAGAATTAGTGATTGGAGTTGCAGCTGAGGGGCAATGAGTATAGAGAGATAGAGAGGTAGAGATAGTGTCGGGAGATCAACGCAGGAGCCAGAGATGGTGACACAGTAGCAGCCAGGGCTCACGCAAGGCCATGTAGAGGCAACCAGGAGCTGTGCAGTGCTTCAGAGAGGCCAGTGTTGTTGACGCAGAGGGACAGAAGGCTGACGTAGGGCCTCCTGAGGTTGACGCAGACCCATTCAGGGTGACACAGGGCCAGCATTGGGCAAAGAGAGGCTGATGTATCCAGAAAGGCTGACGCTGGGGTTTTTGGGGAAGATTGGAGTTGAGGAGATGCCGGAGGGTTTATCCGGGGTTTCAGCCGGGACATTTGTCTCAAATTGAGAGGTAGTACTGCCAAGAGCATTCTCTGATGGGTAAGCCGGATTTGGCACCCATATTGTACTCTGAAATTGCTTAATAAGAAAACCCTCAGATAGCTGCAATGATTTTCCCACATTGGGTTTTTCCGGGGAAATTGGTCCAAAAATAACGGTGTCATTTTGTGTGCTTGTTTCTGTTTCCTTCAGTTGATGATCTGTAATATGTTGAGCATGCACTAGTGTTTATTTTCAATATTTACATTGTAAATAACTTATTAAGTAATGGAACAAGTAGGTAGGAATAAATCAATAAAATTGCATGGAGGGTTTCTAACTAGTAGACTTAGAAACTTCAACATGGTATCAGAGCGTGGTTGCAGATCATTGGAGATCTGAGGACATCAACTGAGCGGAGCAATAGCAACAGAAAACAGCTGTCTCGAGTGATAGAAGCTGTTCCTAGTAGAGCAACAACAAGGGAAGGGTGACGTAGTGCTTGTGTCATCAAGGGTGAGCCAGGAATAGGCAGCGTAGAGGCCAAGGGAGGCAAAGGGAGGCTCACGCAGAGGGCCAGATAGTTGTGACGCAGTTGGCTGAGGAGGTCGAGTTGCTGGTGCCAAGATTGCGTAGAGCCTAGGAGCTCTCACCTTCAGGTTGCTGGGGTTTAGGATGCTGCGGGAAAGTTGCAGAGTGGAGCTGGTGGGGTACTGTAGTCAGAACAATACCTGACAGGGCAAAGCCAAGGAGGAGGGAGTTGCTACCGAGGGTTTCTAGCCGAGAAATCTGGATTAGTGATGCGGTTGCACAGACGATCAGAGTAGGGGGCATCTCGACATCGACAAAAGGATTTCCAGGAGGGAAATTAAGACTCAGAGGGAGTCACATCGAGAACTTCCAGGAGGGAAGTAGAAGAGCAGCATGGCACTACACGGAGTAAGAGACCAGGACAGATTGGACAGAGCCTCAAACTTCGCAGTTTGGAAGGCCAGAATCTTATCCGTACTTGACAGAAATCGTGTCAAGCACTTTGCCTTGAGGACGATAGCTATTCCAGTCGACCTAGCTGAGAACGACAAGTACAACGATGCAATGGCGAGGGCCAAGAGCATCATCCTTGACGGGGTCAAGGACCATGTAGTACCACACATTGCCAAGAAGGAAACGACAAATGAGATGAGGGAGGCCCTAAAGAAATTGTACCAACATACTTCTGTGCAAAGAAGGATGTTACTAGAAAATCAGATGAGGTCATATGAGATGAAGAAGGGAGAATCGATTGACACCTTCCTCGGAGGACTGAATGAGATCCGAGATCAGTTGATTTCCATAGGAAACACACCAGATCAAGAATTGATGGTGAGGACAACCCTGAATGCAGTCTCAAAAGACTGGGAGGTATTTGTCCAGAGTATACTGGGCAGAGGGACACTTCCACCTTGGGATGAGATGTGGGCGACTCTTCGCCAAGAAGAGATCAGATGACAAACAAAGGCGGGAAGCAGTAGTAAGGGGATCGGAGTCAAAAAGGAAGACGAGGAAGATGTTGCCCTAGCATCCGAGGGAAAGCAAGAAAAGCGGAAGAAGAAGGATCTCTCCAAGATCAAGTGCTTCCACTGTGGGGAGCTGGGTCATTATGCGACCTAGTGTTCAAGGAAGAAGAGTAAGGGAGAGTCTTCCGAGACTAAGGCAGCGCCAGCAAGGGCAGAGAAGGAAGTGGAGACAGATGATGATTGTGCCATGAGTGCACACGCACCACTTGAGTAGAAGTGGGGAGACATCGAGCAGTATTCAGGCGGACTATAGGCGATGAGGGGTAGGATCCTCGAGGTACCCAGCCTCTTGGATTAGAACTTGCTACGGGAGCCCGAGAGAGGAGTAGCAAGACTGGCTGATGTGGGTAGAGATGGATGCGAATGGAGCAACAAAGAGAGCTACAATGCAAGAGTCCCGATACAACATGAGGCTAGCAGGTTGCAACCGTGCGAGAGGCACAGGAGTGTTGCACCAGTGCAGGATGGCACAGAGAGGTGTGCAATGGTGCGAGATGCAAGGAGTTGTTGTAGCAACACAGAGGTCAGAGAAGGAGCACTTGTCAGCAGCAGAGGGAGCTTTAGCATTAGCGGGTGTCTCTAGACCAACAAAGAGGTCAGAGTTGGGAGATTAGTTATTTACTTCTCAGTAACTAAGTTGCAATGTAGTAGTGGGTAGCACGATGTAGCATGATGAGAGGAGATGCAGTGCAGATGCAGCAGTGGCAGTGGCAGAGCCATGGGTAGCAGCACAGATGTAGAGGGAGCTGTCGTACAGATGTTGCAATGGCAGTGGAAGAACCATGGGCAACAGTACATGATACAACAGTGCAGAGGATGGTGGGCAGCAAGCTTAGCATCAGCACAGGGACCGATGCCGGATGATCAGAGTAATACTAACTTCTAAGTGAGGAGTATTGCTGGAGCATAGTCCTCGCTAAGAGGGAGTGTTGATTTGTGGTAGCATCGGATGTGCTCTAGCCACGAATTTTGGTGGAAAGGTTGGGGCACATGAGATCTCCAATACTCAGAAAGGGTTTGGGTAGATTCTAAACAATTTGGGAGATATTAAAATAATTAATATTTTTAATGGAGTCCCTAAGTCTAAACTTAGGGAAATTAAAATATTAATGTGGATTAATATAACACTGTGTTAGAATGGTCCAAAAGACATGGATCAAGCCAGATCTAGTGTTAGCCATTGATTAGGGACTTAATCTCGGCCGTTGATATGTCAACGAGAAAAGTATAAGAGGAGGTTTGAGGGTCACTTGGAGAGTACATCAGATGGTCAGTCATTCTATTCTTTAGAGCGGGGTTTGCTAAGAGAGATAGAATCAATGATCGGAGTTGCAAATCAGGGGCAGTGAGTACAAAGAGGCAGAGAAGCAGAGATAGTGTCAGGAGACTAGCATAGGAGCCAGAGAGGGTGATGTAGTAGCAACCAGGGCTCACGTAGGGCCACACAGAGGCAGCTAGGAGCTGCATAGTGCTTCAGAGAGGTCAGCGTTGCTGACGCAGAGTGCCAGAAGGCTGATGCAGGGTCTCCTGAGGTTGACGCAGACCCATTCAGGGTGACACAGGGCCAACGCTGGATAGAGAGAGGCTGACGCAGGGCCTCCTGAGGTTGATGCAGACCCATTTAGGGTGACACAGGGCCAGCGTTGGGCAAAGAGAGGCTGACGTAGTCCAGAAAGGCTGACGTTGGGGTTTCTGGGGCAGATTGGAGCTGAGGAGTTGCCGGAGGGTTTATTTGGGGTTTCAGTAGGGACATTTGTCTCAGACTGAGAGGTACTACTGCCAAGGGCATTCTCTGTTGGGTAAGCCAGATTTGGCACCCAGATTGTACTCTGAAATTGCTTGAGAAGAAAACACTTAGATAGCTGCACTGGTTTTCCTGCATTGGGTTTTTCCGGAGACATTGGTCCAAAAATAACGGTGTCATTTTGTGTGCTTGTTTTTGTTTCCTTCAGTTGATGATATGTAATATTTTGAGCATGCACTAGTGTTTATTTTCAATATTTACATTGTAGATAACTTGTTAAGTAACGGAACAAGTAGGTAGGAATAAATTGGTAAAGTGCATGGAGGGTTTCTAACTGGTAGACTTAAAAACTTCAATAGGAGCATCCGATAATTGCATCCACAATGTCAAAAGAAACAAATTGAATGTGAATTATGTAGAGAGCTTTGTTTACATTCATTATGACTTGTAGTTATTATCCCATTATTGTGAGGAGAGAAAGACAAATAAAGACTTGGTTTGGGATAAAAAATCTAGAGGGGGATAATTTGGAGGATGGAGTGTTGTATTTAGAGTAGTTGGAGGATGCTCTTATCTAGGATGATGATGATGATCGTGTTGAGATGCCACCACCATCTAGTGCCATGGTTTCCATGTTCAAGTCTTCAGTAGCAACAACAAGGGCTTCATCTTAGTTCCACGACCAAGATCTACTTCATTGCTACCACGTGGAGGGCCACACAACAATCGTGGTAGTGTAAGGAGGAAAAATTAGTAGATAGATTCACAATTCACTACTTTATTTGTCATATTCTAACTTTTCATTCTTCCTACTTCTATGTAGATGGTGGTGGCGTATTTTGTAAACATTACTAGTTGGTCATATTGATAGTTGCTAGATAAGTTATTTTAATGTTTTAAGTGTTAATGGTCTACTTTCTATTATATACTTAAAAATTTGATACTTTGTACCTTTTACTGTTTGTGGTATGCTTAAAAGTTTGATGGTTGTTTGTAATTGCTAGAATCTAGATGGTTAATGCTCGAATAATTAATCATTAATGTACTATGGATGCCATTTCCATCTTGATTTATGTACAAATATGCATGTTTTCATATTTTTTACGACTAATTTGGCATTCTGGATGTTTTTTTTTTTAATATAAATTGCAAAATATATATATATATTATATATATATATATATATATTGTAGACGCTTTCAATGCTTTGCTTCCAAAAAATACACCTGCCTCATCCCTGCTTCTTGCAACATTGGATTAGTATATATAGAAGATGAATAAAGCCATTTTTGCATAGATGGACTTATGATTATGATATGTAGATATCTTTCGGTTATTTGGGAATTGTTCTCCTAATGTATAAGGAGTTTTTGTGTAAATCATAATAATACTTTGGAAGTTGTGCTCCGTTGTCATATTTGGTGTATGTGGTGTGCATGTAGGTTTATCATGCTATTTTATATATTGGGTTCATAACATAGGGTATTTAGAGTTGGATGATTCTTGGTTTGGTACCTTCAAACTGTGCCCTATGCAATTTGGTCCATTACCTTGGCTAAGTATTTCCAAGTTCAATGCAACTTGAATTTTTGGAAAGACAAATCTTGTAGTCTCTCTGGTCAAATTTTTAATTGCAAAGACGAGATTTCAGAATTACAAAGCATACAAATTAGGGTTTTGATCTAGCTCTCCAAACTTGCTAGAACTAGAAGTTGCACTAAATCGGACATATGAAAAGGTTGCAAATGAGACAAGTGGCATTTGAAAGAATACAAATCAAGGTATTACAAATCTATAATTCAGATTTATGAAAGTGAAATTGGTGGAGTTATTGTTTGTACCAGTGATGATAATATCGTCAAGATATTGGCGATTTTCGGAAATATCGTGATATTTTCGGCGAGAAAATATCGCGATATTTCATATCTCGAAAATATCGCGATATTTCCGAGAAATCGCCGATATCTCAGCAAAAAATCGTGCGATGATAGGAAATATCGATGGGGCAGGCTGGGCTGCGGCTAGAAAAGGGAAATCTCTCTTTTTTTTCCTCATTTTGGTTTCTGAGTGTTGGAGAAGGAAGGGGAAGAGCTTTGTGGTGGTTGTCAAGGAGGGATTGAGGATCAAACAACCATTATCACCACCGGTTAAAAAAATTTTGTGGATCAAAGATTGAAGAACAGTGAGACAAACTTCATTTCTTCCATTAACAAGTATGTTCTTAAAAACCCTTATGTTAATGATTTTTTTCATAGATTTAGGGTTATGCTTGCTTGCCTCTTTGCCTACCAACATTTTGTTTTGTTTTGTTTTTTTTTTTTTTTTTTCCATTTGCTATGATTTTCATGCCCATGAGACAATGCAAGGGTTTTCTCCATATTTGGACAACAAACTCCATTTCTTTTGTTAACTTTCTTATGCACCCTCTTATTGCCATTTTTCATTGAATTCACATTGCAAATAATGTAGCAATTTTTTTTTTTTTTAAATGAGGTGGTTATTACTTATTATTTTTTGTGTATGGGTGTTTAAACTTTAATCATTAATTCCAATTTTTTGTTTTTTGTTTTGTGCCCTAGGTCTGAATTAACTCACTAAAAATATGCCAAAAGCCTTGGACCCATTTTGGGAGTATGGGGAGCCTGATCGAGGGACAAATCAGGCATATCTATCATGCAAATTGTGTGGGACCAGGATGACAAGAGGGGTTACGCGATTGAAATACCATTTGGCTAGACTCCATGGACATGATGTTGGGCTTTGTACAGTTTCTAGTGGGAAGCTTATACAAAAAAGCTCTTGAAGCAATTGATGAAAAAGACAGAAAGAAGGAAGAGGTAGAAAGAAACAAGGACGAACGTGTAGGTAGATCTTTCGGGATATCTTCTTGTGATTTTGAGGCTAAGGGTAGTGGGATGGGCTCCACAGTGTCACCTGCTACTGCTAGTGCTAATGTTACTAGGAGTGTGAGGTCATCATTTTTTGTTCCATGAATAGGACATGAAGCACAACCTTCCATAAAATCAATTGTTAAAAAAAGGAAGAAGCAAGAAGCAGATAGAGTTATGGGGAGGTGTCTTTTTTGGAGCGACTTACCTCTCAGCATCACCAAAACCAATCCATTTTGGTAGCCAATGTGTGATGCTATTGCTATTGTGGGCCCAGGGTACAAAAGTGCCACATATGAGGAGTTGCAAGGGCCAATATTTCATGCAGAAAAGTAGGACATCAACTCTAGATTGACGGAGTTGAAATAGACATGGGAAGTGTCTAGATGCTCAGTGATGTCTGATGGTTGGATAGATAGGAAGGGTAGGACCCTTCTAAATTTCTTGGTACATTGTCCTAAAGGTACCATGTTTATTAAATCAATGGATGCATCAACACATATAAAAGATGCAACAATGATCTGTGAGTTGTTAGATGGGTTCATCCGAGAGATTGGTGTGTAGAACGTGATGCAAGTCATAACAGATAATGCAGCTAATTATGTGTCTATCGATAAGATGCTTATGGAGAGACACCGCACATTGTTCTGGACTCCGTCTGCAACACATTGTACCGATTTGCTGCTTGAGGATATGGGGAAACTCTCCTTCACCAAGGAGGTGATAGATATGGCTAGGAGCACCCCAAAGTTTATTTATAACCATGCTTTTGTTCTTAGCCTCATGAGGAGATACATTAGAAACAATGAGTTGCAGCGTCCTGCAATCACACATTTGCCACCAACTTTATTACTCTTCAATCTTTGCTTCGATCCCAGTTTGAGTTGAAGCAAATGTTTGTTTTTGATGAGTGGCGTGATTGTAGATACAACAGGAGATAGGACGGAAGAGCCATTGCAAAAATGGTGTACACTGAGACATTTTGGCAGTGAGTAGAAGAAGTGTGCTCAATTAGTGAACCTATAGTAAAGGTTATGAGATTAGTAGATGGGGACAAGCTTGCAATGGCTTATTTGTACGAGGCCATGGATAGGGCCAAGGAGGCCATTCGTTCTTTTTATGCAGACAAGGGTTCTATTGGGCTTGATAGGCATATGATGTTATGGGATGTGATTGATAGTCGATGGACAAGGACGCTCCATCAACCCATTCATGCAACAACACTCTTCCTCAACCCCATATTTTCAGACAAATGCGCCTTTGATTTTGTGGCGAGATGATGGAAGGGCTCCATCCCGTATTCAGAGGATGGTACCTGATCCTGAGCTTCGTAGCAAAATCAATCGCGAGATACAGTTTTATCGAGATTGTGTTGGCCTATTTAGCTTTGATGATGCTATTAGTCAAAGGACGCTCTTCATGCCACCTAAGTGACAAGTCATCACTCATTAGAATTTTCAATTTAGAATTCTAGATTTTTAAAATTCAATTATGTAACTTTTATTTGAAAGTTTAATTGTGTTTTAAGTTTTTTACTTTTTTATTTCTTTATTTTGTTGTAACAATTTGGTGGCGAAGCTATGGTGTAAGGGCACCAAATTTGCAGAAATTGGCCATAAGAGTCGTGATTCAAACATGTAGCTCTTTAGGGTGTGAGCACAATTGGAGTGTATTTGAGAAAATACACTAAAAAAAGCGCAATAGGTATAACTTTGAGCTTCAACCTTCAGTTGAACAATTACATTTGTTGTAAGTTTTAATTTTTAATTTATGACCCTCAAGTGTCAAGGACTCAAGAGTCAAGACTCATTAGTTTTTTTGACACTCTCATAGGTTGGAGTTCTCACGCCTCAATGATTTAGCCCATGTGCATTACAATATCCGACTTTGAGTGAAGCAAATAGAAGCACCAGTGGATCTAGATGCCATTTCTTTAGACAATATTGATGTATTGTCTCAGTGGAGGGTGGAGTCTGAGGTGCACATCTTGGAGGAATCACCTTCATGGTTAGAGCCAAATGATTCATTAGAACAGGGACAGCAAGAGGAGGAGGACTTGGGGGAGGAGGAGCAGGAGGAAGAGGAGGAGGAGACTGTGGGAGCATCAACATCATCTACTATAGATATAGGAGAGCACAACTCCATACTTAGCACTCATTATTTGACATTAGGTATAGGGGCAGGGCCTTCTACTGCTAGGGGTAGGCTTGGCAAACAACCCATCATGTTTTCTTGTAAAAGGGGGAGAGGGCACTAATTTCAGATAGACAGCTGCTAGTTTGATTTATTTTGCTACATATAACTCGTTGATGAGATACTTTTATATATGTGATGTTATTTTGTGTTGGTTCTCCACATATGAGTCCTTGATTGGACCATTATCAGGGATCAATAAGATTTGGTATTGCCTTTGATGTATCTTTTTTATATTACATCATATATATTAGTGCTTTTTTCATATTTATGTGCCAATGTGTTTATTTCATGTTGTTATTGCTTTATATGTTTAAAAATCTGAAAAAATGAATATATTATGCATTTTTTATGCTTGCCAATATCTGTCGATATTTTCGTCGATAAGATGCTTTCTGGACCCTTGCCAATATTTTGGTGATACCAATATTATCAACATTGGTTTGTACAACCTCGTTCTTTATAGAAGGGCTAAAAACAAGAAGGTTTGGATAATCAGATAAAACATCCTCCTAGAAAATCCAAATTGAGTGAGACTAGTGGCATTTAGGAACTAAAATTTCAGTTGGTTACAAGGCTAAATTTCAGTGAAGTTGTACAAGCAATTTCAGACATATAATAAGTACAAGGTTGGGTTATAGAGCAATTTCAATTGAAGGGTTTAAAACTGTAAAATTAAAATTTTCATAACTTTTGGTTGGAAGACTTGATTGAGGAGATTCGAAAATGTTTGAAAGAGGAAAGAGAGAAGAACATTCATGTGGAATGTTTGGGACAATTGAGTATCATTATTTTAATCTAATGGAATTGGAATTTATGGGTGTTGGACAAGCCCCATTTTGCTACAAAGATGGTCTTCACAAGATACGAAAATAAGATAGAATAATTTTAATAGTGTCCAACAAATGACCAAAATTATGTCAACAAAATTGCTAAGTACAATAGTATCAATACATTGTGGGAGTGTAAGGGGCATTCATGTATAAAGCCAAAACAAATCGACTCTAAGTTCTAATCTCTATGAGCAAGAAAATAATGCGGGAAAAAAACTGGAGTGATACAAGGGCTATGAAGGGTGAGAAGCCAAATGCCTTGGAGGGATGCCATGAAAGAGGGTACATGGGAAAGAGAAGAAGTCCCAGTGCTCCTTGAACCTATCCCTCAAAGAGGAGGAGAGGTTGCTCTCTTATAGGTCATCAACCTCTATATTTGTGTCTTTCTTAGCATCTAAGGTTGAAGAGAAAAGAAACTCATGATGGAACATTTCCAAAAGAGTTGGAAGAAGAATTGATCCACAACATGTCCTGTTGTCTTGGGGAAGCATGTTGTTGCTAAGGTTTAGATGAGGAGGAATGCATGCTCAAAAGGTGAGACTTGTATCAAGATTTGTGCTGACAAATCTGCAAGGGTCTTCAGTTAATTATGTGTTTCCTAGTTCAGAGAAGCTTAGAATCACATTGTGGAATAGGGAAAACAAGGTGGTGGATAGAATCCTAACACCTATTAAATCATGATTGTGGTGACCACACCAAAATTAAATCCCTAAATTCTACCAGAATTTAACAGATGCAATTTAAGCAAGAATTTATCTCTTTAATTCATAGATACATATTTGGCTTTCAAGTTTGAAGTCGATCCCGCGTTGTTGTAGCACCAAATTTGCTCCCGTTACCAAAATGACCAAAACCTCCCTGCCAAATTGGGCACAATCTCGGTACCCAGCTCCAAAGTACTTCAAATTCGAAGCACTCTGCCCCCGTGCCCAAAACTTCCAAGAACAATTAAGCTCAAATTTCCTTCTGTTAGTGACTCTATTAGAAATTCCTACTGTCCCTGTAAAACTCAAAAAAATCATTGGCCCTGTTATGGTCTCCTCGACTCCCTTATATGCTTAATTCTACTGTTTCCCAACCTCCTTGCTGTCGGCCTTCTCCTTACACCGTTTCCCTATTTCTTTTCGATGTCACCCTCCTGCCTTCTCAACCCTTCTTTTCCTTTTGGATGGAGGCAATTATATTTTTAATTGAAATGAATCTTTGAAATGGTTCATTTATTTACTTTTAGGACTTAATAATATTTTATTTAGTTTTAATTTCCAATTTGATTAAATTGTTTTATTTATATATTTAAAGAAATTGCTTTATTTTAACATTTAAATAATTTCTTTTTTACTTTAACTAATTATATAATTAAATAATTTAATTTATGTTTCATTATTGTTATTATATATATAGATATATTTTTGATTTAAAGGATTAATAATATATATAGGTATATAAGGGTGGTACACATATCAAGGCCCCACTTGATATATTTATTATATTCTGGTGAATTAGGAATTTATTTCGATAATCGATTCATCAACCTAAACTTCGACGTTTTCCAATATTAACTAGTATGTATAATAATGGAATACATGCTGTTAATGCATCTGTAGCTATCATATGGATGCTTCGTATGCATGCTAGTATTCACATTCTGTTTGTAATTTTAGGTGGGTCATTACAGTTTGACCTCCATTATTTGAGGCCAATTATGGGTAGTTTGACTAGGTATGACCTAGACGTTGTCTATGATTAGGTTGACCTTGTTTTGACTGAAAAGATTAAATGTATCTCTCGTTGAACTGAATAATTTCTCTAAGGAAAAGGTTGCTGGGTTTTTCCCCCATGTGGGTTTTCCTAGGGTAAAATATTTGTCTCTTGTTTGGCTATCTCTTTATAAATGTTTCCACTGTTGATGTCTTCTGTGTAATTGCTTAATGATGAATGAGAATATGAAAAATGATTAAATTATTGGAATTAATTATCAGTTTAGAAGACCTATGAAAAATCAACATGGAATCAGTGCAAGGGTAAAAGAGTAGCTTTGAAGAAGACAATATTAAAGAATGTAACTAGTGTTAGTCTTCATAATTATATTTGAGTCATGATGTATTATATTTATCAAATGAAAAGAAAAGAAATTTCATTATTAAATAGATTGACTTATTAAAGCATGGGTTTCATGATGGGGTCAATTGTTTTTTAGATCAAAGTTTCCGTTGAATACTTCTAGGGCTTATGTCAAGTGTCCTTGTTCATGTGACATTTTAAAAGACCCTTCTTGGGGTTTATTTGTCAAAGAAGAAATTTATTTTATTATAAAATAAGTTAATTAGGTCTCCTCCACCAAGTTGGCCTCAAACTGGATAAGTCGGCCTAAACTAGGGGGCAGAATCACTATATAAAGGCAACAACCCGACCTCATTTGTCTCTCACTCACAAGTTCAATCTGCAACTTGTGGGGCCAGAAAAAGTGTGCATTCCAAGGAAGAAGGAAAAGGATAGTGAAGGAGAACAAGGTCTCTCACAAGCATAAGAAGTTGAAAATTCTCTCTCTTTTTCCCATATGTGTGAAGTTGTAAAGCTTTTGGAGGGGCTGAAATTCTGCAGTTGCTAGGAGGCCGAAATTCTGAAGCTCCTGGTGACGCTGGGGGTCGAAATTTATGGGTTGATGCTGGGTTGAAGTTGTTGGACAAGAAGAGACTACTGAAGTGTGCTAAAACATATTGGAAAGCTGACTTGGTGGGGGAGGAAGGTCTGTTGGTCTAGGGTCTTGGTCTACTCATTTGAATCACTGAAGGCAGAGTTCTTGACTGGGTTTTCCCCAATATAGGGGTTTTGCCCTGGCTGTGCACTTACATATGGTGTTCTTAATCTTCATGTTTTGTTTTTGGTAATTTCTTGATGAACTAAGATAAATGAAGAACATAAGAAATATAATAATAATTCAAAGAAATCACAAGTAATTATCAACAAGAGAAAATATTTCTTCCTTTCCAATTTTCTAACATGGTATTAGGGTTGAGGTGAAGAAGGAAAAAAGAGGCAGGTTAAAATATCTATTGATGAAAAAGGAGATCAAGAAAAGGTCATTAAAGGGGATCATATAAGGAGATAAGTCTACCATCTACAGGAACTATGTCAAACTCAATGAAGAGAGAAAACAAATTAGAAGGAACATCCAACTACAGGGCTTGGAAAAAGAGGATAGACCTCATTCTTGAAAAGAACAAAGTTTTGGATTTCGTTAAAGGAAAAATCAAGAAGCCTATAGTTGAATCAAGTGAAGCAGAAAAAGCAAAGTTTAGAGAAATCGAAATCTTGGCTATGAACCTTATAGTGGATGGAGTTAAGGATAACCTAATTCCATACATATCCAACATAAATTCTGCTCAAGAAATGTATGAGGCTCTCTCCAAGTTATTCACAATCAAGAACATTGGTCAAATAGCAAGCCTCAAGAATGAACTAAGAACTGTTAAGATGACAAATGATGATACCATTTCATCATATTTTATAAGGATATCTAGAATCAGAGATGAACTCCAAGTAATAGATGAAGTTGTCCCATAAAAGGAGCTCGTAATTACCACCCTTCTAGGTACCAAAATCTTGGAGTGCCTTTCCATCAAGAATTAACAGTTGGAACTTGGAAGGATACTCCAACAAGTGAACAAATGCGGAATGCATGTAGTTAAGAAGAAGCCAAAATATCGTTAGTAAACAACAAGAAGGGGGAAGAAGAAAACACCTTGAATGCCTATTCTGCTCATCACAAGAAGAAGGGAACCTTCTTCAAAGGACCATAGAGGAAAGTGGACCTATCCAAAATTGAATGTTACAACTATCACAAGATGGGTCACTACAAAAGCCATTGTCTAGAGAATCCAAGAAATAAGAAGAGAGAGAGGGAACATGCGAATGTTGCTGATAAAGATCCACCTAAGAAGAAAAAGGCTGAAGAATCAAAAGTCAAGGACTTATACTACTAAGTCCTCTCTCTCTCACATAGCCCTCTTAGTCTTTTATTTTTGTTTTGAATTATTTTCGTTTATGTTTTGATTTATAGAATTTATAGGTCTAACATGTCTTGTTAGAACATTTTTAATTTTGATAAGGTTGTAGGTATCCCTCAAATGGATTGGGTTAAGAGGGAGGGAGCCTCCACCAGTTTACCAAAAGATAAGTATTCTATTCTTGGTTTCATCTTTTTATGTTTGGTTTCCTCCTTACATCAAGACTTGTTTGTATTGTATACTAATAACCTTTCTCTTTATATTTTCCTTGGATAGGAAAGCTTGTTGATTGCTTAAGGGTTATGGAGGAGACTTCAAATTATATACTTGAAGCATGTAAAAAGTTTTATTGAAGCCCGTCAAGATTTGCTGTCGTACAAGGTTTGTTAAGGAACAACTCAAAGGTATGCCTTAGACTATAAGCTTTGTTATAAAGTTCTCTTCATTTAAAAGGTACGATCATTCTTGTTTTAAAATTTGCTCTACATTATTGACAACGTCATGTCTAGGGTTTTGAATCACAAAGATTCTTGTTAGGGTGATTAATCATTGATTGAATCTACCCACATTTTATTATCATTCTTGTGCAACCCTAAAAGGGTTCACTGTAAAACCCTAACTTAAGTGTGTGTCAATATTGATTATGAAGCCCTAGTCTATTTAGGGTTGTTGATAAAATCTAGAAAACGAATTCATTTCATGTTTAGGGTTTTGGTATTGTTATGATAGAAACCCTAGTCCTTTAGGGTTTACTATTAATATCTAAGTTATGTATTGAAACCATAGATCTTTGGGGGTTGTTGAATTAAGGTTTGTGAACAAAATCCTCGAAAGTATGATTCTAGGAATGGAGCCCTAGGTATATGTTTGTATGTTTGATCAAAATCCTAGCCTTGTGAAAATCATTGTGTATCTAACTTTGATATATTAATTTTTGTATCTTGGGTTTACCTAGTAGATAATATCATGAAATGCAAAGGCATGATTATGAAATCCTAGATATGTATATACGAGTATGCTAATTCTAGGGGTTGTAACAAGCCCCAATAGAGATTGATATTCTAGGATATGATGATATTGTTTTCGATATGATTTAGTTTTATGATAAAATCTAGGGTTTGCAACAAACCATAGTAGAATTTAACATTGCCGAAACCTTAAATACTTGGTAGGATTGTTATTAACTCTTGATATCTAAGGATATGTCTCGACGCTGGAATCTAGGGTTTGCACTAAATCATGGTAAAATCTAACATGTAAATTTTGAAAATTGGTGAAGCCCTAGTGCTATGATTGAATGGCTTTAAGTTGTGATGATGGAATCTAGGTGATTATGAACCTAATTAGGTTTAGGTATTTATCTAAAGTCTAAATGCTTCCATTATAGTAACATGATTCTAGTATAGTTAACTTCATGCTTTTGTATGTTTGTATTTGGTTGTACTTGCCATTTAAGTTTTGTAGGTACATAATCTTGAAGATGATGAAGATGTTTGTATAAGCATGATGATGATGATCAAGATGACCTTGATGAAACCATAAAAGATTCTCTAATGTTATAAAGCAAGGAAGTGGTTGATCTCCCTATGTTGAGAGGGAGACCATATAGAAGAAAGGGTATATCTCCCCAGTTGAGAGGGAGGGCATATTATGACAGTCATAATAAATACATTGAAGAATGAATAACGACAAATAAATGTTCATGTTTCATGAAGGTGCAAAAAGACTTGAGAAGAATAAAGATACATTTGGTGCTGCTGAAGAAATGAAAGAAGAGGAAAGCTTCCAACAAATTGTGTAGTATTAGAATGAATGAGGACTTCGAAGGTTTGTGTTTACTTATGTGTATGTTTGAGAGTTTATTATTGATTAGGGTTTGTGTTTGTACAGGTAAAATCTCTCCATAAGAAGATTGAACACTCTGGAAGCATGCTTGAAAAAATGGATATATCTAGTTTATTAGGGAGAGATAAAGCATCTAATGGTGGATTCTTGGGAGGGGATATCTGGCCGACCTATGTGGTGATGTCTAGATCCCGAAGAGGGAGGCTGTCGTTGGTCTTAGAGCTCTGACCTTGGATACACACCTAGACCCTGGGTTGATGGTTAGTGAGTAAGCCTGATGGTACCTAGACTGGTTGAAAGCTTCAGTCCACCTTAGTCCGACCCGAATAGATTACCCTGGTCAGGTATCTAGTCTGCAACATTGAGTGTGCTAGAACTCTTCGTAGTTCATTTTGGAGATCTTCCATGTACCTCTATAAATATAGGTAATTATGAATACCTCCCTAGTTAAGAGGGAGTGTTGAAGAATGTAACTAGTGCCGATCTTCATAATTGTATTTTAGTCATGATGTATTATATTTATAGAAAGATTTCATTTATTTAATATTATTAAATAAATTGACTTATTAAAGCATGGGTTTCATGCTTGGGTCAGTTGTTTTTAAGTCAAAGTTTTCATTGAAGGCTTCTAGTGTTTATGTCAAGTGTCCTTGTCCATGTCACATTCTAAAAGATCCTTCTTGGGATTTATTTGTCAAAGAAGAAATTTATTTTATTATAAAATAAGTCAATTAGGCCTCTACCAAGTCTGCCTCAAATTGGACAAGTCGGCCTAAACTATGAAAATTTGGAAGCCCCAAATTTCTACTGCAACAACTGATTAAGTTTCTTCTATTTGTTAAATTACTGAGCAAAATTATTTACTGTTTCCTATAGTAAACACTGAAACTAATACACTACGACCTTCACCATTTAAATGAAATGCAGAAACAAGAAATTGAATAAGAAAGAAATACACAACACATCTACACAATTATTTTTGGACAAATGTCCCCAGAAAAAACCAGTGTGGGAAAACCGGTGTAGCAGTTGAGGGTTTTATTATTATGGAGTGGTAATTCTGAATACAACCTCTGGATGCCCTGTTGGCTATCCAATATAGAGAATATCATTGACAAAGAGATAAGTGAGATTACCTCACACTATCACTGAAGATTGTGGCTAATCCAACCATTGAATGGACTACCCCGGGGCTTCCTCTGCGTAGTCACTACGTTAGCCCAACGTCACAGCCTCTAGGGACAGTGTCACCTCTTCTGCTGATCGATTCGCTGCCCAGGAATTTTGATTTTCACCTCCCGATCTCACACCCCGGAATCTGGATTCTGATATCGATTCCTTCAGCAAATTTCAGACCTCCTCAAGGCTCTGCATTGCCTTTGTGTTAGTGTATGTTGCCCAGTTTAGCCACTGCGTTGCCTCTTCTGGATCTCTCTCTGCCTTCTCTGCTAAGTATTCCTAGATTACGAGAAATCTCCAACCAGAACTATCCCTGCCCCTCATTGCAAAATATCACTTCAAATTGCTCTCTGGCAGCTGCTTTGCTTCAGAAATTCAATCTTCTGATATCCCTTCAATGTGTTCTCCAAGTGCCCATCAATGTCATTATAATCCTCCAGTTGAGAACCAACGACCTAGATTAGGTTCTAATCAATGGCTTAGATCATTTGGACTCAATCTCTGTCTTTTTCTAGAAGTTTCACCCACAGTTAGATTAACACCCTTTAATTATTTTAATTTTCTAAGTTTAGACTTAGACACCCATTAAAAATAATTAATTATTTTAATAAAACTCTCTCAGGGTGGAATTTCCCAAAACGATTTTTGGGTATTGGAGAATGCATGTGTCTAAGCCTTCCTGCAAATTTTGAGACTTAGAGCACATCTGATGCTACCAGAAATCAACACTCCCGCTTAGTGAGGAATGTGCTCTAGTAATGCAACCTGTTGAAGCATCACTTTGACTTTGAAACATCTCCCTTTGCGCTACTGATGTTAGAAACCACCAACTATTGCGCAAATGTTACATCTGTACTGCTGCTGTCCCTGCCATTGCCAACACTGCATCTGTACTGCAACTTCCTCTCAAATTCTGCATCCGTACTGCTGCTGGCATTGCCACTGCCAACACTGCATTTGCATTGCAACCTTCTCCAACTGCTGCTGCTACTGCATCAACAACGGAAAAGCATCCCAAATTACTGAACAAGTGTTCAATATGATGCATCTCATTGCTGGAGTTTGACTGCTGCTAGTCTCTACGCTGACCCTTTGAAGCCTCTGCGCTGCTGTTGACCTCTGCTTTGTGGCAACTGCACTACTGTCAATTCTAGCTTTGCGTTGCTCAATCTTTGGCGCTCCTAGCCACTGCAACTATCACTCCGGCACTCCTCTACACCAACTGATACTGGTCCATCCCGCTACTTCTGATCTAGGCTCCCGTGGTAAGGAATTGATCCAAGAGGTGGGTTCCTCAAGGATCTTGCCCATCTGCAGCCCTTTCGAACTACAAATCTAGATCACCCCACCTCCCTCCTAGAGGTATCTACGCTGTCATGGAAAACTCCTCCTCCATCTTTGCGGGTGCAGCCTTTAGATCATGCTTTTCATCTTTGTCCTTCTTTTTGAGAGGACACTGTGTTGCGTAGTGATCGAATTCACCAAATCTGAAGCATTTAATCTTTGAGATGTCCTTCTTCTGCCTTCGCTGCTCCTGCTGCCCCTTGGATGAGAGTGTTGCATTCTCTTCCTCCTCCTTGGGCTTCGACCCACTGCTGTTGCCTCCGTCAAGTTTACACTTGACCAAGTCTCTCCTCAACTTCTCTTGCTTAAGAGTTGCCCACATTCCTTCCCAGTTCGGCAAGTTCTCCCTGCCCAAGATGCTTTGGTCAAATACTTGCCACTCCTCTGAAACTGAGTTGAGTGCTAGCCTTACCATCCTGGAAGACTGAGGTTTAGACCCCACAACTACTAGCTCATCTCGGGTTCCCTGAAGCTTTGCAAGGAACGAATCAATGCGTTCCCCCTTCTGCATTCCGCATGGACCTCATCTTCTGCTCTAAGTACATCTTCTGTTGCTCGGAAGATCCTTGATACAGCGTAGACAATACATTCCACATCTCCTTGGTAGTCCTTCTGCCAGTGATGTGACAGACCACATGTTCATTCACTCCGTCGAGGATCATTCCTTTGTCTTTGCTATCTCTCCCTTGTACTTTTTGAGTAGATCTGGATCTGCGGGCACAACTACCACACTGTCGACATAGGTCTTGAGAAAATGTTCATCCATAAGGCATGACATCCTTGCCTTCCAGATCACATAATTGGATGCACCATCCAACCGATCCTGATCTCTCAACCCACTCGCTGCCATTTCTGCCACTCGAAAAAGTCGAATGACCTCCTCTCTCCTGCTGCTGCCAGCAAATGAGAATTTGAATTCCTTGGCTAGGAACTCTCTGAGGAAGAAATTCCCTCAAGTGCCTCTTCTTTCTTTTGATGTCTCTCTGCCCAGCATTTGCCTGCAGAAAACTGCGTCACACCAGGAACCCCTCTTTGCTGAAGCTTTTGCTGCGTTGCTCCCTTTGCCGCAGACAAATTTCGATCTGGAAATCCTACTTCTCTGTTCACTCACTCAGAGAGAGATTTACCATGAAAATCTTGCCCTCCTAGCCTGAACTGCGCACTCCCTCTGGGGATTCGATTTGCTGCCTTTGCAGCACTTCGACTTCCCTTCTTCCTTCAGCGCTGGGCTCTTCCAACACTGCTCTCTTGTTTCACCTGCACCTTTGATACCATGTGAAAATTTGGAAGCCCCAAATTTCTACTGCAACAACTGATTAAGTTTCTTCTATTTGTTAAATTACTGAGAAAAATTATTTAATGTTTCCTACAGTAAACATCGAAACTAATACACTGCAGCGTTCACAATTTAAATAAAACGCGGAAACAAGAAACTAAACAAGAAAGAAATACACAACACATCTACACAATTATTTTTGGACAAATGTCCTTGGAAAAACCCAATGTGGGAAAACTAGTGCAGCAGTTGAGGTTTTATTATTATGCAGTAGTAATTCTGAATACAATCTCTGGATGCCTTGCTGGCTATCCAATACAGAGAATATCACTGACAGAGAGATAAGTGAGATTACTTCACACTCACTGAAGACCCTGGCTGATCCAGCCACTGAATGGACTGCCCTTGGCTGCCTCTCCATTGCCTCTGTGTTAGCCCAACGTCACAGCCTATAGGAACAACGTCACCCCTTCTGTTGATCGATTTGTTGCCCAGGAATTTTGATTTTGACCTCTTGGTCTCACACCTCGAAATCTGCCTTCTGATATTGATTCCTCCAACAAATTTCAAATCTCCTCAAGCCATTGCGCTGCTCTGCGTCAGCCTACGCTGGCCAGCTTAGCCACTGGGTTGCCTCTCTCGGATCTCTCTTTGCCTTCTCTGCTAAGTATTCCCGGATCAGGAGAAATCTCTAATCGGAACTATTTTTGCCCCTCACTGGAAAAGATCACTTCAAATTTCTCTCCGGCAGCTGCTCTGCTTCATAAATTCGATCTTCTAATCTCACTTTGATGTGTTCTCCAAGTGCCCATCGATGTCCTTCCTATAATCCTCTAGTTGATAACTAATGGCACATATTAGATTCTAATCATTGGCTCGGATCATTTGGACTTGATCTCTGTCTTTTTCTCGAAGTTTCACCCACAGTTAGATTAATACCCTTCAATTATTTTTATTTTTCTAAGTTTAGACTTAGGCACCCATTAAAAATAATTAATTATTTTAATAAAACTGTCTCTGGGTGGAATTTCCCAAAACAACTTCTGGGTATTGGAGAATGTATGTGTCTAAGCCTCCCTGCAAATTTTGTGACTTGAGCACATCCGATGCTACCAGAAATCAACATAAACTGGGGGGCAAAATCACTATATCAAGGCAACAACTTGACCTCATTTGTCTCTAACTCACATCAAGTTCGATCTGCAACTTCTAGGGCCAGAAAAAGTGCAAATTCCAAGGATGAAGAAGGAAAAGGATAGTGAAGGAGAAGAAGGTCTCTCACAAGCGTAAGAAGTTGAGAATTCTCTCTCTTTTTCCCACATTTGTGAAGCTGCTGGAGGGGCCGAAATTTTGAAGCTGCTGGTAAAGCTAGGGGCCAAAATTTCTGGGTTGATGCTAGGTTGAAGCTGCTGGACAAGAAGAGACTGTTGAAGTGTGCTAAAACATATTGGAAAGCTGACTTGGTGGAGGAGGAAGTTCTATTGGTCTAGGGTCTTGGTCTATCTCATTTGAATTACTGAAGGAAGAGTTCATGACTGGGTTTTCCCCTATATAGGGGATTTTCCCTGGCTGTGCACCTACATCTGGTGTTCTTGATCTTCGTGTTTTGGTTTTGGTAATTGTTTGTTGAACCAAGATAAAAGAAGAACATAAGAAATATAATAATAATTCAAAAAAATGACAAGTAATTCAGAAAATCTTTCTTCCTTTCCAATTTTCTAATAGATAGTTTGTTCCAAGTTATCCTCTAGGGTTTGTTCTAGCCCTAAAAATCCTAGTCTATTTCTCAAAAGGAGAAGTATATCCCAAAAGAGGATAAGGTTTGTCTCTTCGTTTATGCCCTAGAAGAAGGTTGGAAAAACCTCACTCTATGAACAAGTATGAATCGCAGGTAGGCTGAAAAGGCCTCAGAAGCTGGGTGTAGAAGGCTGAAAGGCCTCAGGAGGGACCTCAGGCCGAAAAATCTCAGAAGAAGTCCGAAGTTTCTCAGATAATAGAAAGGCTTGTGAAGGACTAATTAGGGACTGATTTGAGATTGCATGATCACAATGATACTTTTGCCTAAATCAAGTTATTTCAGTGGTTGAAAGGGTTAAACATGTATCACACCATAGATCTGTTTATGACATGTCTGAAAGCTCTAAGTCTATTGTGATGAAGATTAAGTTAGAAGTTCATTCTTCCCTGTGGTCTATAAATATTATATTTTTTTATGCTTTGTGGCATCCTTCCTTGGAAAATGATTTTATAGGAACAAAAGAGATGGAAATTAAAGAGCAAAAAATAAGAAGATTTGAAGTATGATCCTGAGTTAAATTCTAAAATCTTTGGAAGTTTTAAAATTGTGACAGGAATTTCAACAAGAGGGCAACTTCAAGAGGACCCAAAGATGCCTCAGTATGACATTAGAGAGGCCGAGTTTATTGTACAAAATAAATGACCTGCACCCTTTCCCCTATTTTAAAATTTTGCTAGTGTTTTTCAAGCCCGACCCACATGTTTTTACATGCCGATATAAAATTTCTAAGCATTCATTTGAAACATAAAAGAATGCTTTTACTTTTCTTTCAATTGATAATCAACACATAAAAATTGCAAGCATTCATCACACATTTGACACATTTATTTTTGTCAACAGACCATGGAAAACCCCACAAGTGGAAAACCAATCTTCAAGGAGGATTTAATTGCTTCTTAGGAAAAATTAATACACGGGAAGAAAATTAAACTTATCTCCCTTGTTCTTTTGTTCTTGCAGTCATAAACTCCGACTGCCTTTGCTTGGTTTTTTGTGCAGGTAACAGTGGTTGATTTTTATGTCAAACAGAGCATGGAAGACCTGGGACTTTGAGTACACTCTCTGACTGCTATCAGACTTGAAAACTGTGCTGAAGGAGAATCGAAATATACACAGACTATGTGCTACTTCTTAACCACTGTAACCCTGAAAATTCGACCTGGGTTTTCCTTCCTTCACGATGTAATCTCTCTACAGATCTTAGCCTATACACCTTCAGAACTCGGTCTGATAGCCTCTGAGAAGTTTAGTTTATTTGCCAGTTATTTCGACTCTTAATCACGACCTGTTCCCAGTGTAAAGTCGACTGCTCCTTAGCTTCAAAACTCAGCCTGAACTCTCCAGAAATTCTGCCAGGTTCTCACCAAAAATTTGAACTATTAGCCTCCTTGATTTTTGGCCCGAACCCTTCACAAACTTGGCCTAAACTCTCTGCCCGAGAATCTCAAGATTCATGCCAATCATGGAGCTGAAAACTCAGGTTCCCTCTCACTGTATGCTGCCTCCTATCCCTGCAATCAAAACTTTTTCTCCTTGCGCTCTTCTCATTCTCTCTCAAGTAAGTGAAGAGTGAGCTCCTTTTTCATCTTTTTGTCTCTTAGGAAGAGATGAGAACCCTATCCATAAGATCTAATGATTGAGATTCATTCTCAAACCATTTAGATCAAGGGTGGAGATTAGTCCCCTACATGATCCCTTCCTCATGTGGTCCCCTTCTTTTACTAATGATCCTTCCTAATACTTTTTAATGTTTTAGTACCATGGTCACCTTTTCCTCATAAAGTCACTTTTAAAATATAAAAGTCACTTTAATAATATAGTGTACTTGGTACTTTTTCACATAAGTGACTTTTAAAACACATGTGACTTTAATAACTTAAAGCACCTAGTACAACTCCACATCAAAAGTACTTTAGCCCCCTTGATATTATTAAAATCATAATATCACTTTGACAAAAGGTGATATTTGTGCCTCCCTAGGCCAAAAGGAGAAATGCCTAGGAAGCACCTCCTTGATACCATTTTCAACATTTATTGCTCATTTTGAGGACAAAATTTATCTCTGTGATTCAAGGGCTCGGGTATATTACTTGACATTAGATCTTGATAGGCCAAGAGACATTCATTCTTGTAGGCCAAGAGCATTTCTTTCTTTGTATCTAAGAGCATCTATTACGTAGGAGGTCCAAATGCCTGGAAGACCAAATTCTTCATCATCTTAGGAAGCCGAGATTCATTGGGGATCATTTGTACCATTGCTAGAAGATCAAGGATGCTTATTTGGAGATTGTGGCGATATTCTTGTAGCACATCTTTGGGAGGCCAAACTTACCTTATGAAGGTCGAGTCATTTCTGGAGTTGTCCTTGTAAAGAACTATTACCACTGTGATTATCTCAGAACCATGGAAGGACTAGTTGAGATGTGAAGAAGGTATCTCTAGAAAGTAGTTGTGGCTTTAGTTGTTTGTACAAGCAATGGATGATTGTCTGTAAGGCTTATATATAATTCTTGAAGATGTTGTTTCTTTACAATTCTAAAGAGGCAGAATGAAAACTATAGTTTAACCGAGATGAAGCATACCTTGAATAACTAATAACACGAGGATAAACAAATCTCTAACAAAATACGAGTCACATGACCAAATTTGAGCTCAAATGTGAACTCACATTTAGCCTTGTTTGGCAGCTTCAAAGAATTGTGTTGAATCTTATATAAGGTAAGACAAGACCTGAAAGAAGAATGCTATCATATAGTCCTTGACTAGTACATTTTGTATTCTTTGCTTGAAGGATCTAAAGGGAGTTATGATGAAAGACTCTCTTTATTGGTAGAACTGATAATCTTAGGGTTTTGTAAAGCCCTAGAGGACCAGAAGGATATTACTGAGGAAAAGTATGCAGGGCCATCCATGTTACATTCGTGTAGGACGAAATCAGTGGCCAAAAGCCTTATACTTTACTTAACCAGAGGCCCTTGTCATGCATGCAGAAGATGCCTTGCACATGCTACTAGTATTGTATTGTTGAGGTTGAGATATATTGTTAGTACTAGGGTGCCGTTAATTGGTCCTTGATGATTGAACCAGAGGAAAGAGGGTTCTTCACCTGAAAGCAACAAATTCAGATTAACATATGACAAAGTTTGTTACAAAGGGTATTTGGAAGTTTTAGGGTTTGTAAACTCTAGTCAACTAGAAGGCTTGGATAAGAAAGCCCTAGGGTTTGTGTTTAAAACCCTAGAGCTGAACCTAGATCAATGTTTCCGCTGAAAGAAGAAAACCTAGCTCATGCAAAGGAAGGAAAGCTACTGTTGATGAAGAGGTTGCAGAGGATGATTTATGCAAGATGGCAAGGATCAAGAGGTAGTTGATAATTCCCTTCATTTGATAAAAAGATAAGTATCTTGTATCTCTCTTTATTTATTATTGTTGTTTCATCTTTTGTTAGCCTCTTGTCTTTGTTTCTTTTGCTAGGTTATAATTGTTCTTCCATGACTTCTTGATGACGTTTGCAAGTATATTGTAAAAGACTTTGGCAGTAGTTGGAAGGACCAGGAAGAACGAAGAAAAGTTTATGGAAAGAGGATTCTCTCCTAGGATAGAACACAAACTTAGCTTGAGTTATTTGTGTTCAAGAGGGAGAAATGAAACAAGACATCCCGAACCATGCCAGATGAGCTTCCAGTTCAAAGGGAGTAGACAAGCTAGCAAGTTTCAAGGATGTCATGATGAAGAAAATATTGAAATATGTAACTAGGTTCGGTCTTCATAATGGCATATGTAATCATGATTTTATGTATTTGATGTAAAGAGAAGAATAAAATTATTATTATTATTCTTGAGGCATGGGTTTCATGCTCATGGTTATTTGATTTATAGGTCAAGCACCCATTGATTGCTTCTAGGGCTTGTCATTGAGTCTACAAGTCATAAGAGTCATTGTCATGTGTGGAAGACCCTTTTGGGCATGTTACATATTGTAAAGAAAATTTATTTGAGTCAAAATTAGAGTCAAAGACCCTCCAAGACGTTGTCAAATAAGAAGCAACAAGTTGGCCTTCAAGAAAGAACAAGTCATCCTACAAGGTGACAAGTGGGCCTTGTGAAGGGGCTAGTCCACTTGCCATAAAGACTATATATAAGAGAGCTCGACTTCATTTGGAGAATCATCAATTTAGCTCACAAGAAGTTCAATCTACAAGGAGATCAAGACCTAGAAGGAGCGAAGAAGAGGAAAATCCAAGGAGGAGAAAAATCGAAGTAAAGAAGATTGTTTTTGGGCCAATTTCTTTCAGGTGTGTGGACTCTAACTAGGGTTTCTAAAGTGAAAAATTGTAGACATAAAAAGAAGTCGAAACTTAGCATTAAAGGATCACTCTTGCAAGCCAAATTCATGAGAAGAAAAGTCCAAGAAAAGTGAAGGAGAGAAGCCTCTTAATTATGCCCCTCTCAACTCACACGTGCGAAGTAGCAGTTATTGCAGGAGGATGAAAATTGCAAGCCGAAATTACTGTCAATGTTGCAAGTTCGAAATCTTGGTCAAAGGAAAAGTGGATGCTGCTAGAAGGCATATTTGACTCGGGTTAACTTTGAGAGAAGGAAGTGCTTCAATGAGAAGTTTGACTTGGTCTTGGAGGAGTCTTGGTCAAGGATCATAGGTCTTGGAATTCGTCAATAGAAGTTCTATAAGAAGAGAAGAGTTCTTGTGGGTTTTCCTTGAGGAGAGGTTTTGGACCTAGTTGATAGCCTATATATATTCGTCCTCTTGTCTCATTGTTTTTTATTGTTTGGTAGCTTTTTGATGATAAGAACACTAATTATAATCAAGTGAAAGAAGAAACTAATTAGGTTAAGTAAAATTACATCACAAGCAGTTATTGAAGAAGAGAAATCAACTAACATAGTTGCTCTAGAATTCTCAACATGGTATCAAAGCTAAGGTGACAAGACAGGGAAAGGAAGCTTGTAGAAGGACCATCAAAAGGAATATCAAGAAAGGTCAAGGCATCAAAGAAGACATTGAACCATCAAGAAGGGATACATAAGGGCCGAGCATGTTGAAGGAAATGTAACTAGTTTCGGTCTTCATAAATGTACTTTTGATATTTGTATTTATTTAAGAAAAGAAATATTATTTTTACAATATATGTCAATGAGTTTCTTGCTCATTGAAATAGGTCTAGCATTATTTAAAGTGCTATATGTGAGTCAAATAGTCAAAAGAATAAGTTGAAGACCTTAAGGGCATGTTATACCTTGTATGTATATGTATTATGGTCAAGAGAATAACTCCAAGCAAAGTCACAAGCATCCTCCAAGCTATGACATCCTAAAAGGTAGAAATCTGAAGCATAAGAATAGTCCTCAAGTCGGCCTACAAACCAGGTTACAAGTTGGCCTAAATGGAGGGACAATCCTCTATATATAGAGGTTGTCCATCCTCTATAACAGATTCATTCAAGCTCTGAAATCAGCAAGGAAGATAAGTTGAGAAAGGAAGTTAAAGGGAAGTTTATAGGGTCTCCAAGGACAATGAGGAAGAAGGGTATACAACCGAAGTTAAGGAGACCGTTTCTAGGGAAGCTACAGCCACACGTGCGAGGATAAGGAAGGCTACTTGCGGTTATGACATCAATCACTAAACAACTCACCATATCTCATTGTTTAGGGTTCAAACCAAGCCTACAAGACCACTCTTTCAAGCAAAGGATCAAGGAAGAAAAGCGAAGGTAAGAGGGTTGTTCGCCCATTATAGTCACATGTGCGAGGGAAAAGGAGGTTGCCTTTGCTTTCATAACAACCCTCCCATTACAGTCATGCAAGTTAGTTGATTGGTGAAGAGAAGAAATGAACCATCATAGGAAAAGAGTCTCAACAAAGGTTTCTCCTCTAGAGCAAGTGCAACAAGGTTTGCTAACAAGTTGAAAGAAGAACGAAGTGCCGGGGAACAAAGTGCTGGAAGAAGGAAGTACTGGGGAACAAAGTGCAGAAAGGAGAAAGGGCTTGACTTGTGCTTGGAGGATCTCTTTGTCAGGGGTCTAGGGTTTGGCATTGATCAATAGAAGCTTCAATAAGAGAAATTCACTAAAGGGTTTTCCTCTCAAGAGAAGAGAGGTTTTGGCCCTGGCAGAGAGCCAACATCTTGTGTTGTTGTTTTTTATGTTTTGGTAGCAGTTTGATGAAGTACACACATATGCACTAATAATAAGAAGAAGAATAATAAGCTAATAAGGAAAAGTAAAAATACTCCACAAATTGTTATCAAGTAACGAAGAATCACACTACACTACTTTGCCCTAGATTCTTCAAAATGGTGTCAGAGCTAAGGTGACACATCAAGGAAAGGGCAACTCAAGAACACTCATCAAGAAGAAGCATCTACAAAGTCGAAGCATCAAGCCTAGAAGTCTCAGTCACTTCAAAGACAAGAAGGGTTTACAACCCATCATTCATCAAAGAGGTCTACAAAGCTAGTAGAAGAGCCTTACATAAAGGACCTACAAAGAAGAGCAGTTTGAAGCAGGACCTACATCAAGCTACAAGTCTTCAAGCAAATCTCATCATCAAGCAAGTCCACTTGGAGAAGACAACTTGAAGAACATCACGATCCAAGGAAGGAAAGCCATCAAGTCTTCAAGGAGGAAGCAAATCCATTACATCTCAAAATCTATCAAGTACACGTCCCCTTCTGAATATACATCAATGTCTTTTTGCAAGGAAAGTAATAAATTGGTAGGTACTAATAACTTTCTTGCATGGAAGAAGAGGACTGATCTACTTCTCAAGAACAATGAACTCCTAGAACATGTCAAAGGGAATATCACTATCCCTGCTAAGGAACAAACTCAAGCCTTAGCCAAGTATAATAAGGATGAGACAAGAGCTCAAAGGATTATGATAGAATCAACCAAAGACTCTCATTCCCTATGTCTCCAAATTTGAGACATTGAAAGAAATTTATGATAAGCTAGTAGAGATATTCTCGGTATCCACAACCAGAGAAGTGATATCTCTGAAGAATGAATTGTACAAGATGAAGATAACAAAGGAAGGAATAGCTCCCTACTTCATGAAAATCTCTGAAATGAGAGATCAACTTCAAGAGCTTGGGGAAGTCATGTCTGACATAGAGATGGCAATTGTAGTACTCGATGCTCTACCTAAGGAGTGGGGGAAACTTCACATCAAGCATATATGCCAAGAAGGAAGCAACCACTCTCGATAAAATGTGGTCTCTATGCAGAACAGAGGAAACCAGACTTAAGGCAAAGGAAGACGTGGGATCAAAGGAGCAAGCATTTGCTACCATGGCCAAGAGAAAGGGTAAATTTGGCAAATTTGGTCCATGAAGAACAAACAACAAAGACATGTACAAAATCCAATGTTTTGGATGCCAAAAATATGGACACTACAAAATGAATTGTCCTAAGCTTAAGAAGGACAACAACAACAACAAAAAAGTGGGAAGAAGCTCACATAACTCAAGAGGTGAAAGAAGAAGCAAAGAAGCAAAAGAAGGAAGATCCTCCGGATCTCTACTATGACTAGGTCAAAATCTTTACTTCTAGACTTCTTTCAAAGTTTTGAGTAAGATAGGAGCATGTAGGAATAGATTAAAATTTCATGGGTAGAAACATCCTCTAGAATCTAGAAGCATGCTGTACATAGAGTTCTAGATACTCACGAAGATGTAGCATTTATGATAAGAACAAAAATGCATGAGTAGAAATATCTTCTAGAATATAGGAGCATGGCTGATATAGCTCAAGATATTCATGTAGAAGAAGCATACCTTGTATAGGACCTCATCCATGATGAAAGGAAAAATTGATCATGATTAAGAATCATAGAAGACCTCCATCATCAAAAGAAAAGAAACATTTGCAAAGCAAGGATCTTTAAGATCCTATGATGGAATCTTCAAAATAAGGTTCATGGACCAAAGCAGATGTCTCATTGGGAATCCCACTCATGGGATTCAAGAAAAGGATCATATGCTGGCAAGCTAAGATGAAACAAGAAGGGCCACACCAAGGAAAACAAATGAAGCTAAAATGATCAAAGGAGAATCAAGATGATGTATGTATGCATCAAAGTTTATTCATGTTATCATTTGTATATTATTGATTCATGGGTATAATTCTATAACATGATCAAGTATGAAAGAATATCTTTCACCATAGACATGCTCGAAGGCATGCACTACATTGCAATGAAGGTCCAACAAAATAATATGCTCACATAAGGAGCATAAGATTGCTGACTAAGAAGCAAGAAGAAATGCTGATAAGTCCAAAAAGTAAGCAATGAAGGAATGCTCTCACAAGAAGCATTAGATGGTTGACCTATCTATTTGAGAAGAAGCAAATGAAGAAAGAGATCAAGCATGTGAAGAACACCATGATCACCGAGAATCGCTATTTGACAAAATTCTTTGAAGATATCTCCCAAAAGAAGGCAGGACAACTTTGACAAAGAAAGAAAGGATCCTTGGCACCTATGAAGGCCTTGGAGATATGAAAGATGAAGATAATTGATTCTACTCTACAAAGATGTTGTGATGAAGAAGCCATCCAACAAAAGAAAAAGCAATGTTGAAGCAATATCAGGATGAAGTCATAATGGGCTACTAGGTCAAAGCATGTAAACAAGCAAGTACAATGAATCATCCATGAGAAGAATATTTTGAAGCATGGACAAGAAGACAAAGGAGTAGCCTAGATGACAAGAAAACCTGATGAAAGACAAGAAAGCCACTTTCCATGAAGGAAGCAAGACATGAAAAACTAGGAAGGAAAGTGATCGATGGATGGTGCCCTACCTAAAAGAAGTTCGAACAAAGAACTTCATGAAATCAAAGAAAGGAAGAAGATCAAGGAGCTGAAGGACACTCGGAGAAGAAGTTGCTGATGAGTGAAAGAGTCCCTAGTTAAGGGGGAGCTCTGACAGGTCCCTGATCAAGAGGGAGTTTTGAATTACCCCTGATTACAAAGGAGTGACAATTGTGTTTTTCAATTCATGGGTCATGCACTAGACCAAGACTAACAATTGTAAGTCTAGATGAAGGCCATGAATGGAAATGTAGACACAAGATAGACACAACATTCTTGTCTTCACTTGGAAAGAAAGAATGGGAGGATTAGGTAATTATCTGGCATCTGATACTCTTTGAGAATGTGTAGGGCATCCAAGACAAAAGTAGGCAAGAGGACCGATATTCTTTGAGGGCTGGGAACCCAAGATAAGAATAGTCCTAGAAGGTCATACTTGGAGAACACCCGGGTGGGTATGTACCTTGAGAGACAATGATGAAGGTGTCTATAGATCATTGGTCTCACCAACATTGTAGCTCATGGTCTCGTAAAGGGATGGAGTTGTTAGTCAAGGCCTTGCACTATGACAATGCTGATGGATACGATGCTATAACAAATGGATTGAAAATCCTGTTTCTCTTATGTGAATTCTTCAAGATTGATAATAGCCAAACACCTTGGAATATTATATGAATACCTCCCTAGTTAAGAGGGAGTGTTGAAGGAAATGTAACTAGGTTCGGTCTTCATAAATGTACTTTTGATATTTGTATTTATTCAAGAAAAGAAATACTATTTTTATAATATATGTCAATGAGTTTCTTGCTCATTGAAATAGGTCTAGCACTATTTAAAGTGCTATAGGTGAGTCAAATAGTCAAAAGAATAAGTTGAAGACCTTAAGGGCATGTTATACCTTGTATGTATATGTATTATGGTCAAGAGAATACCTCCAAGCAAAGTCACAAGCATCCTCCAAGCTACGACATCCTAAAAAGTAGAAATCTGAAGCATAAGAATAGTACTCAAGTCGGCCTACAAACCAGTTGACAAGTCGGCCTAAAAGGAGGGACAATCCTCTATATATAGAGGTTGTTCACTCCTAAATAACAGATTCATTCAAGCTCTGAAATCAACGAGGAAGATAAGCCGAGAAAGGAAGTTAAAGGGAAGTCTATAGGGTCTCCAAGGACAGCGAGGAAGAAGGGTATACAATCGAAGTTAAGGAGACCGTTTCTAGGGCAGCTACAACCACACGTGCGAGGATAAAGAAGGCTGCCTGTGGTTATGACAACAGTCACTAAACAACTCACCATATCTCATTGTTTAGGGTTCAAACCAAGCCTACAAGACCACTCTCTCAAGCGAAGGATCAAGGAAGAAAAGCGAAGGTAGGAGGGTTGTTCTAAGGCCCATTACAGTCACACGTGCGAGGGAAAAGGAGGCTACCTTTGCTGTCATAACAACCTTACCATTACAGTCATACAAGTTAGTTGATTGGTGAAGAGAAGAAATGAACCATCATAGGAAAAGAGTCTCAACAAAGGTTTCTCCTCTAGAGCAAGTGCAATAAGGTTTGCTAACAAGTTGAAAGAAGAACGAAGTGCCTTGGAACAAAGTGACAGAAGAAGGAAGTGGCGAGGAACAAAGTGCAGAAAGGAGAAAGGGTTTGACTTGTGCTTGGAGGATCTCTTTGTCTGGGGTCTAGGGTTTGGCATTGATCAATAGAAGCTTCAATAAGAGAAATTTGCTAAAGGGTTTTCCTCTCTAGAGAAGAGAAGTTTTGGCCCTGGCAGAGAGCCAACATTTTGTGTTCTTGTTTTTTATGTTTTCGTAGCAGTTTGATGAAGTACACACATACGCACTAATAATAATAAGAAGAAGAATAAGCTAATAAGGAAAAGTAAAAATACTTTACAAATTGTTATCAAGTAACGAAGAATCACACTACACTACTTTGCCCTAGATTCTTCAACAGAGCAAACTAAGGAGCATCAAGGGAGACTACCGTTCTTATCACAAGGATCATACCATCTAGAACCAACAACAAGAAGGAGACCACAGAGAATCTACTTTCAAGAAGGACCATTCCTCCATTCAAAGAAAGAAGGACTACACATTTGAAGCATCTTGAAGTCTCCATTGCAAGGAAGTAAGAAGAGGTGTTGCCATCATCATCAAGAAATCAAGGAGATGTCCCTCTCTTTGACTCAAGGATCACATCTCAAGCATATTTAAATAAAGACATCTCTAGAAGAAGTATTATCTTCAAGGAAGCAATCATTGACAACTATCATCAAAGTCAAGAAAGGCATCAAGTTGAAGATATCATCTACAAAGAAACATCTTCACTTGACAAGTAAATACCTTTATATTTTTGTCTGAATCTACTATCAAAATGACTTCATTCTACAAGGAGAGCGACAAATTGGTTGGGTCATCAAATTTCCTTGCATGTAAGAAGAGGACAGATTTGATCCTCATAGAGAATGAAGTTATTGGGCATGTTAAGGGTTCAATCACTAAACCACCAAAAGAAGAAGCTCAAGCTGTAGCAAAATATATGAAAGGAGAAGTAAGGGCTCAAAGAAACCTTATAGAATCAATCAAGGATTCCCTCATCCCTTATTTAGCGAAGTTGGAGAATTCAAAAGAAATCTATGATAAGCTGGTAGAATTATTCTTCATAAGCATTGTAGGAGAAGTGACATCTTTGAGAACTGAGTTGTACAAAATGAAGGTATCAAAGGAAGAAGGGATAACCTCATATCTTATGAGGGTATCACAAATAAGAGACCAACTACAAGAGTTAGGGAAATAATGTTCGACAAAGAAATGACCACTGTTTTGTTCAATGCACTACCTGATGAATGGGGCAACTTTGTATCAAGTATCTATGGAAAGAAGGAAGCCACCCCATTCAGTGAACTTTGGTCATTATGTAAGATTGAAGAAACAAGGTTAAAAAAAAGTGATGTATGATCAAATGAACAAGTTCAAGCATTTGCTGCCATAGCTAGGAGAAAAGGGAAGTTTGGAAAGTTTTGTCCTTAGAAAAAGAAGAAGATCGATATACCAAAGATCCAATGCTATGGATGTCAGGAATATGGGCATTTCAAGAGAGATTGTCCCAAACTCAAGAAGGACAACAAGAAAAAGAAAGAAAGGAATGAAGCCCATGTCACATAAGAAGTGGAAGAACCCGAGAAGAAGAAATTAAAGGAGGAAGAGAAAGATCTCTACTATGACTGAGATAATCTACTTCACCTAGTTCTTTTCAGTTTTGAAAAGATACTTATCATGGTAGGAAGCATCACAAGAATGATTGGATGCATTAGAGCTAAAAATAGAGATGACATCATCATAGAAGCATGGAAAGATAACTGAAGTAGAAGTCTACATGGTAGTAGCAGTCATCACGATAAACCTCATTAAAAGTATGGAACAATATATGGCTATAAGAAAGTCATCTAGCATGATAAAAAAAAGAGAAATCATTGGACATCATCATTAAGAAGAAGCATTTGCAGTATGAGGATAATCAAGATCCTCTATTGAATCTTCATTAGAAGATTCACCTCTACTTGGAAGAAGCAAGTGTCTCACTAATAGTCTACATTCCACCTTGTATGGAATCCATTATTTAGAAGGATGATGGTATGGTGACAAAAGAGTGCAATATGGTTGAAGTACTTTCAAGCAAGGAAATGAAGTTGTCGAAGGAAGTCTAGATGACCAAAAGGAGAAAAGAGGTATGCATATATTTGATAGATTAAGTCATGTCATCATATAGTTGCCGATAGCATGGTTGAATGCTCTATCTCATGAGCATGATCGTAGAAGAAGGGTGTATTTCTTTGGAAAAATACATGAAGGCATATGCTTTGAACCAGTTCACATATTGACAAGATGAAATCAACATGATATGACCTCATATGGAATATGAGGTGGTTTACAAGATTAAGGAACTATGTATAGAAGTTCTTGAGGAACAATATGTGAATAAAGGACGAAGAGTTTGTGAAAAATGCAACTTCAATCATGTAATATAAGATGAGTGATCAACATTCGATAACAAGAAAGATTAGTGATGACATCTCCATATGAAAAGATATGAAGACCTTGATAAAATCTATGAAGGAAGGAGACCCTTGACATTGGAAGTCTTGGGATGTGTTTATGAATATGCAGGAGCAGATGTCACAATGAAACACCATCATAAAAGGTAGCTTTGATTTGATGTTATTTTTTTAATTTTTGAACAACGTCTGGTTGGGTTAAAACATGGCTACCAAAAGAGAGTTGTAGATGTCACCTACAGCTAGTACTCATGAGATTGGATGGAAGATCTCGAAAGAAACATGACTTGGAAGAGGTAGCTATATGAAGGAAAGCGAAATGTCGACTAAAGGATCACTTTCAATGAAAAGAAGGATGACATGACAATTCGTTCCCTATGATTCGTTGAAGGAAAGTGATGGATGGATGATGCCCTATGAAGAAAATCTAGAAGATAAAAGCTCCATAATGAAGAAGATGAAGTCCATGACATCGAAAGGAGGAGCTCTACAAGCAGCTGATACTACTAGGATCTCCACCAAATAGCAGATAGATGTTGTTGGTAACAAGTCCCTGGGTAAGAGGGAGCTTGACAAGTCCTTGGGTAAGAGGGAGCTTAGGTATATTCCTTTTATAGGAATGAGTATATCTTCCCTAGTTGAGAGGGAAAGATAGAAAAATTATTCTTGTATTCATGTTGTGAAGAAAGAATGGAGGTTTGGGAAGCATATGAGATTGATTGCGATACTCTTTGAGGGTGAGGTAGCACATCCAATAGGTAAGAGTAGTTGAAGAGGAAATTCCTTGAGGAATGCATTATCCAAGGTAGGAATTTTCCTAAAAGGACATACCCTGTGAACACCCAGGTGGGGTATGTGCCTTGAGAGACAATGATGAAGGTGTCTATCAGTGATTGGTCCAGCATTGTGCTCTGATCTTGTGGAGAGATAGAGCTATTAGTCAAGGCCTTGCTATGTGACAATGCTAGTTGGTATGATGAGATGCTTTGGCATAAGCTAAGAAAGTAGCTTATGAGATGGCTTACCAATTCGACTCTTCTTATGTCCAAGTACCTTGTATGAATTATGAATACCTCCCTAGTTAAGAGGGAGTGTTGAAATATGTAACTAGGTTCGGTCTTCATAATGACATATGTAACCATGATTCTATGTATTTGATGTAAAGAGAAGAATAAAATTATTATTGTTATTCTTGAGGCATGGGTTTCATGCTCAAGGTTATTTGATTTATAGGTCAAGCACCCATTGAGTGCTTCTAGGGTTTTGTCATTGAGTCTACAAGTGATAAGAGTCATTTTCATTTATGGAAGAACCTTTTGGGCATGTTACATATTGTAAAGAAAATTTATTTGAGTCAAAATTAGAGTCAAATGTTGAGAAATCTAGGGCATAGCAATAATGTGATTTCTCTTCTATTAGTAACTGCTTGTGAGTGCTTTTTACTTCTTTAGATTAGGATCTTCTTTTACTTAGGTTATTAGTGTTCTTCTTCATCAAACAACTACCAATGCGTAAACCATAAAGAGACAAGAGACACAAAATATAGGCTATCATCCATGGCCAAAACCTCTCACTCTTTGAGAGGAAAACCCGAACAAATTCTTTTTATAGAGATTCCAATTGACGAATACTAAGACGAAGACCCTTGACCTATTTTCCACTCCAAGACCAAGATACAAATCCTCTTTGATGAGATTCTTCCTGCATTGATCAAATCTCTGCTTCTTCTTCCTTCATGGCCACTCTTCAGAATTTCGGTCCCTTGGTCCAGTGTTGCACTCCTTGGTTCTAGTTCAAAAACCCTTAGCACATGAGCTTGACCAACGTTGACCTTATATCTTCGTCATTCTAGAAGGAGACTTCTTCTTGACACTTCGACTTTGTCTTTCACCCAAAATCCTCTCTCACTGTGACTATAATACCTAGACCTTCTTTCTACTATACACAGGTCTGCAATCTCACACGTGTGGAGGTAAGTTGGCCCAAAACTAGTCCCAAAAAAACACTAGAAATTTCGCTGCTCCTTTCCTTCTTCCTCGCTGGTTATAAGGCTCCCTTGATGACCTTTGCAATTCTTTCTCTGCCTCAGACCTTAACCAAATTGCAGACCACCAAAATCCTTCACTGAAATTCTGTCCTAAATGAAATTTGCATTGCCCTATTTATAGTTGTTGGAGCCTGAAATAAGCCGACATGACTTGGAGATGAGCCGACGTGTCTTCTGGAGAGAGATTATTATTTCTTTTGCAGCCGACTTGAAGGAGTTGACTTTGTCTTGGTCTCGGAGGGCTTTCTAACTTATTTAAGGACTTATACAAATATATAACATGCCCAAGAAGGGTCCTTCATACATGACATAAACTCAAATTGACTTTTATTACTAAATGACAAATCCTAAAGGCTCACAATGGGAGCCATCATTAAAATGAAATTCCTTGCTAATGAAACCCATGAGAGAAGCATTACAATAATAAATTTATTTTTCTTCTTTGCATCAATTACCTAAAATCACAATTACACATCATTATGAAGATCAAACCTAGTTACATTTTTCAACACTTCCTCTGAACTAGGGAGGTATTCATAACGTTACTTGGTCATTCCAATCTGAAGAATTTCTCATAAGAAGAGTCAGATTGGTAACCCATCTGTATAACATCATATCAACTAGCATTGTCTCATAACAAGGCCTTGACTAATAGGTCTATCTCTCCACGAGATTTGAGCTCAATGCTGGCGAGACCAGTGATGTATAGACACCCTCATCATCGTCTCTCTCGGAACATGCACCACCTAGGTTCTTAGGGTTTCTCACCAGGATTATTTTTATCGTTGATTCTCAATCCTCAAAAAATATTGGTCCTCAACGACTACTCTTATCTTGGATGCTCTAATACATCCTCAAAGAGCATCGGATGCCAAATGTTTACCCAATCCTCCATTCTGTCTTCCCAAGTTAAGAGAAGAATGATGTGTCTATCTCTCCCTCTTGATTAGGGAGGACATATCTATTCCAATAAAAGAATGTACTCATTCCTACGGAAGGAATGTACCTAAGCTCCCTCTTGGCTTAGGAATTTTCAAGTTTCTTCCAAGTAAGAAACTTGTTTCCGGGCTCCCTCTTAATTAGGGACCTACAACAGCTCCTCAGGTGGAGATGATGGGACAACCAGCTGCTTGAAGAACTCCTTTTCACAATGTCATGAACTTCTTTTTGTTATCTAGCAGTCTTCATGTTTGGGACTTCTACACAGGGCACCGACCATCCATCACTTTCATCCATGAGTCATCCATGTCATCATCAGAAAGTGATCCATCAATCCATATCTGGCCTTCCTTCATGCCATGCTGCTTTCTTCATGCCATGTTTATTTAAGAATTTTTCATCCTACTACATGTGCATCGGTGGTGGAAGACATCCATAGATCTTCCCCTGGCAGTTTGCATAAACCCATCCAGATATTTGTTCAGAAATAAGTGAATGAACATTAAAATCAACATTTCCTTTGTGATGGTCTTTCATCATGACATCTTCTAGTTTGCATCAGTATCCTGCATACATATCGATACATCTCCCAAAGATATATTTTGTCAAAGGGTTTCTTTTTCAGACTCAATCAGAGTCTTCATATCTTCTATGGAGATATCCTAGTCAAATCTTCTTGGTCTTTGGATGTTGATTTCGTTCTCCCATGGTTGCATATCCCATGATATCTTCCTTCCTTTCTTCACACATTTCATTCCTAGGAGCTTCCAATCAGAGTTCCTCAATTGTAGTCAACCACCTCATACTTCATATGAGGACATATTATGTTGATTTCAACTAGTGAATGTGTGACCCATGTATTTCTGCATTCCTTCGAAGGAGGAGCTTCGTCCTTTGATTATGCTCTCAAGATAGGGCATTGATCCATGTTGCCTACAACCATATGACATGACTTCTACAATATCAAATGTAAGCATACATACCTCATTTTTCCTTTGGGTCATCTAGACTTCCTGCAATAGTTTCCTTGATTGAAAGAGCTTCAATACCATCATACCATCATTCCATGAATTCTACAAGTTTGGAATTCTTGATGAAACACTTACTTCCCCTCATGATCGATGAACCTTTCAATGAAGATTCCATCAGAGAATCTTGAGGATCTAAATTATCCCCATTAGCAAATGTTTCCTTTTGACAGATGTATGATGAACCTCGAACTAGATGACTTTGCCATTTATGTTTCCAATGAGATTCCCAAGAGCTATATCCTTGACTTCCATAGATTCTATGATATCCCGAGCTCTTGCTTTCAATGCTTCTATGATGCCTTGATGCATCCATTTAGTGAATCATGATAGCCATATCTTACAACAGAAGGCTTAGGAACTTGAAAAGAACTTAGGTGTGGAAGACTATCTTAGTCATAGTAGAGATCTCTTACTTCCTTTATCTTGGACTTCTTCTTTTTAGCTTCCTCCACTTCTTCAGTGATAAGAGCTTCTTCTCTTCCTCTTTTGTTATTATCCTTCTTGATCTTAGGACAATCTCTTTGTAGTGTCCATATTCTTGACATCCATAGCAATGGATCTTAGCCATGTTCTTCTTCTTCTTGTCATTGTAGCACAAGCTTGATTTTGCTCACCTGATCCCACATTAGATTTGGCCTTTAGTCTAGATTCTTCAATCTTGCATAGTGACCATAGATCTTGGAATGGAGTAGCTTGTTTCTTCCCATAAATACTTGAAGTAAAGTTACCCCACTCTTCCGGTAGTGCATTTAATACAACTGTAGTCATTTCTCTATCATACATGACTTCTCACAGATCTTGTAGTTGATCTTGAATCTCAGATATCCTCATAAACTATGAGGCTATTCCATCTTTCCTTGGCATCTTCAGCTTGTAGAGTTCCTGCCTTAATGAGATGACTTCTCCAACAGTGCTTACGGAATACAACTCTACCAGTTTGTCATAGATTTCTTTTGAAGTTTCGAGTTTAGATACATATGGGATGAGGGAATCATTGATAGATTCTATTAGAATCCTTTGAGCCCTATCTTCCCCTTTCATATACTTTGCAAGAGCTTGAGCATCTTCCTTTCTTGGTTTAGTGATAGAACCTTTGACATTTTCCATAACCTCATTTTCAATGAGATTCAAATCCGTCCTTTTCTTCCATGCAAGATAGTTTGAAGCCCCAACCAATTTGTTCCTTTCCTTACAAAAACACATTTTGATAGATTCAGATGTGGACATAAATATACTTACTTGTTAGGATGCTCCTCTTCTTGTTGCTTCCTTGGTGTTGATGATGATATAGAGGATGGAAAACTTCTCCTTAATGAAGGTAGTTTTCTTCAAGAATGATCCTTGATCCCACAGAAAGTGAGATGACACCGCCTTTTGATCTAGCTTCCTTTGGATGAGTAGTCTTAGAAACACATTAAAATGAGTAGATGTAGGTTTTGGCCTTCCTTTTGATGATGATCCCAATACTTCTTTGTAGACTCCTTTAATCTAGGGTTATGATGCTTCCTTTGACTTCAAGATGATCTTTGCTTTGATGCCTTCCTTGAGATTTGATCCTTGAGTGTTTCTCGATAAGATGCCCTTCCTTGACTTAGTCACCTTAGCTACGATACCATGTTGAGAAATCTAGGGCATGGCAATTATGTGATTTCTCTTCTATTAGTAACTACTTGTGAGTGATTTTTACTTCTTTAGATTAGGATCTAATTTTACTTAGGTTATTAGTGTTCTTCTTCATCAAACAACTACCAATGCATAAACCATAAAGAGACAAGAGACGGAATATAGGATATCAACCAGGGCTAAAATGTTGATTTGGGGTAGCATCGGATGTGCTCTAGCCACGAAATTTGGTGGAGAGGCTAAGACACATGAGATCTCCAATACCCAGAAAGGGTTTGGGTAGATTCTAAACAGTTTGGGAGATATTAAAATAATTAATATTTTTAATGGAGTCCCCAAGTATAAACTTAGGGAAAATAAAATATTAATGTGAATTAATATAAAACTGTGTTAGAATGGTCCAAAAGTCATGGATCAAGCCAAATCTAATCTTAGCCGTTGATGAGGGACTTAATCTCAACCGTTGATTTGTCAACGAGAAAATTGTAAGAGGAGGCTTGAGGGTCGCTTGGAGAATACACCGAGTTGATCAAGATTTCGACTTTCTGGGGTAGGGTTTGCTGAGGAAGTCGAAAGAGTGATCAGAGTTGCAATTGAGGGGCAGTGAATACAAAAGCAGAGAGGCAGAGATAGTGCTGGGAGGATCAGTGCAACAGCCGGGAAAGCTGACACAGGGCAGAAGCCGAAACTTTTGGGAGCAACCGGAATTGCCGGAACAGCCGGAAACGCTGACGCAGAGGGCAAAAGTCGGAATTGCTGGAATAGCCGGGAAAGCTGACGCAGAGGGCAGAAGCTGGAACTGTTGGGAACAACCAGAACAGCTGGGAAATTTGACGCAGAGGGTAGAAGTCGGAATTGCTGGAACAACTGGGAAAGCTGACGCAGAGGGCAGAGGTCAGAACTTCTGGGAACAACCGGAACTACTGGAACAACTGGGAAAGATGATGCAAAGGGCAGCATCCGGAACTGACGGGAATAGCCGGAACTGTGAGAACAGCCGGGAAAGTTGATGCAAAGGGCAGAAGCCAGAACTGCCAAGAACAACTGGAACTGCCGGGAAAGTTGACGCAGAGGGCAGAAGAGGCTGACGCTGGGGTTTTTCGTGGGGCAGATTGGAGCTAAGGAGCTGTCGGAGTGTTTATCCGGGATTTCAACCAAAGCATTTGTCTCCGAAGGAGAGGTACTACTGCCGAGATTTTTCTCTGTTGGGTGAGTCGGATTTGGCACCCAGATTGTATTCTGAAACAGCTTAATAAATCAAACCCTCAGATAGCTGCACCGGTTTTCCCGCATTGGGTTTTTCCGGGGTCATTAGTCCAAAAATAACGGTGTCATTTGTGTGCTTGTTTCTGTTTCCTTCAGTTGATGATCTGTAATGTGTTGAGCATGTACTTGTGTTTATTTTTAGTATTTACATGGTAAATAACTTGTTAATTAATCAGAACAAGTAGGAAAGAATAAATCAGAGAGTACATGGAGGGTTTCTAACGGGTTAGACTTAGAAACTCCAACATGGTATCAGAGGGTGCTTACAAGTCACAGGAGAATTGAGGACATCAACCGGGCAGAGCGACAACAGCAAAAAACAGCTGTCCCGAGTGACAAAAGCTGTTCCTAGCAGCAAAACAGTAAGGAAGGGGTGACGCAGTGCCTATGTCATTAAGTTCGGGCCAAGAAGAGGTTGCGCAGAGGCTAAGGGAGGCAAAGACAAGCTCACATAGAGCCACGTAGAGGCCAAGAGGGCTGGCGCAATTGGCTTAGGGAGCTAGTTTGTCGGTGCTGGGATTGCGTAGAGCCTAGGAGCTCTCACCTTCAGGTTGTTGGGGTATAGGAGGTTGTGGGTAAGTTGCAGAGTGAAGCTAGTGGGGTACTGTAGTCAGAACAATACCTAACAGGGCAAGACCAAGGGGAGGGAGTTGCTGTCGAGGTAGATTTCTAACCAAGGCATCTAGATCAGTGGTGCAGTTGCACAGACGATCAAAGAGGGGCAACTTGATAGTTGGCAGAAGGATTTCCAAGAGGGAAATCAGGACTCAGAGGGAGTCCAAAAGAGAACTTCCAGATGAGAAGTAGAGAGACTTGGAGGAGTCGAACAGAGAACTTCCAGATGGGAAGTAGAGAGACTCAACAGGAGTCGAACCAAAGAACTTCTAGGCGAGAAGTAGAGAGACTCAGGGGAGTCGACAGAGAAGAGTAGAGAGATGGCCATGAATGGGATGAGGGATCAGGATAGCCTGGACGAAGTGTCCAACTTTGTGGTCTGGAAGGCCAGGATCCTGTCCATTTTAGATAAACATCGTATCAAGGCCTTCGCCTTGAGGGATGACGTTTGTGCCATGAGTACTCACATGCTACTTGAGTGGAAGTGGGGAGACATCGAGCTGTAGTCAGACGGACTATAGGCGATGAGGGGCAGGATCCTCGAGGTACCCAACCTCTTGGATTATAGCTTGCTATGGGAGCCCCGATGAGGAGTAGCAGTACTGGCAGATGTCGATAGAGACGAATGAGGATGGAGCAGCAGAGGGAGCGACAGTGCAGGATTCCCAAGACAGCGCGAGGCTAGCAGGCTGCAACAGTGCGAGAGGCACAGGATTGTTTCACCAGTGCCGAATGGCATAGAGAGGTGTGCAACAGTGCGAGATGCAAGGAGTTGTTGCAGCAATGCAGAGGTCAGAGAGGGAGCACATGTCTGTGACAGAGGGAGTTTCAGCTTCGGGAGTGTCTCTAGCCTGATAAAGATGTCAGAGCTGGGAGATCAGTTACTTATATCTTAGTAACTGAGTTGCAGTGCAATAGTTAACAGTGGCGGTGCTATGGGCAGCACGATGTAGCATGACGAGAGGGGATGCAGTGCAGATGCAATAGTGGCAGTTGCAGGGCCATGGGCAGTAGCACGGATGTAGAGGGAGTTGTCGTACAAATGCAACAGTGGTAGTGGTAGAGCCATGGGTGGCAGTAAGAGATACAACAATGCAGATGATGGGCAGTAGGCCTAGCATCAGGGACCGATGCCAGATGATCAGAGTAATACTTAGTGAGGAGTATTGCTAGAGCACAGTCGTCGCTAAGAGGGAGTGTTGATTTGGGGTAGCATCAAATGTGCTCTAGACACGAAATTTGGTGGAGACGCTAAGGCACATGAGATCTCTAATACCCAGAAAGGGTTTGGGCCGATTCTAAACAGTTTGGGAGATATTAAAATAAATAATATTTTTAATGGAGTCCCTAAGTATAAACTTAGGGAAAATAAATATTAATGTGAATTAATATAAAACTGTGTCAGAATGGTCCAAAAGTCATGGATCAAGCCAGATCTAATCTCAACCATTGACTAGGAACTTAATCTAGGCCGTTGATTTGTCAACGAGAAAAGTATAAGAGAAGGCTTGAGGGTCACTTGGAGAATACACCGAGTTGATCAAGATTTTGACTTTCTGGGGTAGGGTTTGCTGAGAAAGTCGAGAGAGTGATCAGAGTTGCAGCTGAGGGGTAGTGAATACAGAAGCAGAGAGCCAGAGATAGTGCTGGGAGGATCAGCGCAACAGCTGGGAAAGCTGACGCAGAGGGTAGAAGCTGAAACTGCCGGGAACAACCGGAACTGCCGAGAATTGCGGAACAGCCGGAACAGTTGAGAAAGCTGACGCAGAGGGAAAAAGCCGGAACTGCCGGGAACAACCAGAATTGCCGAGAAAGCTGATGTAGAGGGTAGAAGTCGGAATTGCCAGGAATAGCCGGAACAGCCGAGATAGTTGATGCAGAGGGCAGAAGCCAAAACTGTCAAGAACAACTAGAACTGCCAAGAAAGCTGATGCAGAGGGCAGAAGCCGGAACTGCCGGAACCACCGGGAAAGTTGATGCAAAGGGCATAAGCTAGAACTGTCGGGAACAACCAGAACTGCAAGTAAAGCTGACGCAGAGGGCAAAAGAGGCTGACATTGGGGTTTTTCGTGGGGCAGATTGGAGTTGAGGAGCTGCCAGAGTGTTTATCCGGGGTTTCAGCCGGAGCATTTGTCTCCGAAGGAGAGGTACTACTACCGAGATTTTTCTTTGTTGGGTGAGCCGGATTTGGCACCCAAATTGTATGATGAAACTACTTAATAAATCAAACCCTCAGATAGCTGCACTGGTTTTCCCACATTGGGTTTTTCCGGGGACATTAGTTCAAAAATAACAGTGTCATTTGTGTGCTTGTTTTTGTTTCCTTCAGTTGATAATCTGTAATGTGTTGAGCATGTACTTGTGTTTATTTTCAGTGTTTACATAGCAGATAACTTGTTAATTAATCAGAACAAGTAGGAAGGAATAAATTAGAAAGTACATGAAGGGTTTCTAACGGGTTAGACTTAGAAAATCCAACATAAAACCTCTCACTCTTGGAGAGGAAAACTCGAACAAAATTCTTCTCCTTATAGAGATTCCAATTGACGAATACCAGGACCAAGACCAAGACCCTTCACCTATTTGCCACTCCAAGACCAAGACACAAATCCTCTTTGATGAGATTCTTCCCACAATGATCAAATTTCTGCTTCTTCTTCCTTCATAGCTACTCTTCAGAATTTCAGTCCCTTGGTTCAGTATTGCACTCCTTGGTTCTAGTTCAGAAACCCTTAGCACGCGAGCTTGACCAACTTTGACCTTATATCTTCTTCGCTCTAGAAGGAGACTTCTTCTTGACACAACTTTGTATTTCAGCCAAAATACTCTCACTGTGACTCTAATATCTTGTCCTTCTTTCTGCAATACATAGGTCTAAATGTTGCACGTGTGGAGGTAAGTTGGCCCAAAAACAGTCCCAAAACAACACTAGAAATTTCATTGCTCCTTTCCTTCTTCCTCGCTGGTTATAAGGCTCCCTTGATGACCTTCGCACTTCTTTCTTTGCCTCAGACCTTAACCGAATTGCAAAACACCGAAATCCTTCACTGAAATTTTGTCCTAAATGAAATCCGCACTACCCTATTTATAGTTGTTGGAGCCTGTAATAAGCCGACATGACTTGGAGATGAACCAACATGTCATCGAGAGAGAGATTATTATTTCTTTTGCAATCGACTTGAAGGAGGTGACTTTGTATTGGTCTTGGAGGGCTTTCTAACTTATTTATGAACTTATATAAATATATAACATGCCCAAGAAGGGTCCTTCATACATGACATAGACTCAAATTGACTGCTATGACTAGATGACAAATCCTAAAGGCTCATAATGGGAGCTATCACTAAAATAAAATTCCTTGCTCATGAAATCCATGAGACAAGCATTACAATAATAATTTTATTTTTTTTATTTTTATCAATTACATAAAATCACAATTACACATGTCATTTTGAAGACCGAACCTAGTTACACTTTTGAACATCAAAGACCCTCCAAGACCTTATGAAACAAGAAGCAACAAGTCGACCTTCAAGAAAGAACAAGTCGGCCTACAAGGTGACAAGTCGGCCTTATGAAGGGGCCATTCGACCTGCCAGAAAGACTAGGAGACTCATCAATTTAGGTCACAAGAAGTTCGATCTAAAAGGAGATCAGGGCCTAGAAGGAGCGAAGAAGAGGAGAATCCGAGGGGAAAATCAAAGCAAAGAAGATTGTTTTTGGGCCAATTTCTTTCACACGTGTGGACTGCAGCTAGGGTTTCTAAAGTGAAAAATTGTAGACCTCAAAATAAGCTGAAACCTAGCATTAAAGGATCACTCTTGCAAGCCAAATTCATGAGAAGAAAATTCCAAGCAAAGCAAAGGAGAGAAGCCTCGTAATTCTGCCCTAATCAACTCACATGTGTGAAGTAACAGTGAATGCAGGAGGCTGAAAATTGCAGGCCGAAATTACAGTCAATTGTAGGTCCAAAATCTTGGTCAAAGGAAAATTGGATATTGCTGGAAGTCACATTTGACTTAGGTTGATTTTGAGAGAAGGAAGTGATTCAAAGAGAATTTTGACTTGGTTTTGGAGGAGTCTTGGTGAAGGGTCATAGGTCTTGGAATTCGTCAATTGAAGTTCTATAAGAAGAGGAGTTCTTGTGGGTTTTCCTCTCAAGAGGAGAGGTTTTGGTCCTAGCTGATAGCCTATATCTTGTGTCCTTTTGTCTCATTGTTCTTTATTGTTTGGTCGCTGTTTGATAATAAGAACACTAATTATAATCAAGTTAAAGAAGAAGCTAATTAACTTAAGTAAAATTACATCATAAGCAGTAACTGAAGAAGAGAAGTCACCTAACATAGCTGCCCTATAATTCTCAACAAAAACGTGTGCTAAAGACCTAAAGAGAAGTTTGTGGTGGCTTTTAAGTGAATCTACAAGATCTAGCATGCATCAAATGGCAACATAAAGAGAGACTCATGGCAAGAGGGTTCTCCTAGTAAGAGGTAGAAGACTATACTCTAGTTGTAAGGTACACTTTTGTTAGAATTATTATCTTTTTGGTTTCTGTTGATGGATGTAAAGACCATGTTCCTCGATGAAGTAATTAAAGAAGTGTACATAGAGCTACCTCTAGTTTTTGAAGTGTTAATTTTTCAAATTGTTCTATGTTGTATCAATTACTTTAGGCCAATTCACATCTTCATTTAACAATGCATCCAATTATTAGCAATGCATTCAATTATAAACTGTAACTGAAGATAGAACAATGTATAAGCAATGACAAAGAAGACAACAACATAACCATAAGAGAGCAGATTGGTTCAAGACCAGGGAAAATCCCCACAAGGGGGAAAACCCTTTCAAATCTTCTTCTTTATTAGATTGTCATAATTTTTTTCTTGTTTTTTTTTTTTTTTGGTTTTTTTTTTTTTGTTTTCAGTAGAGTGTACAATGAGCCCAATACATAAACTTGCAACAGAGAGTTATAAAACAGATTGCAGAACTATAGAACAACAGAGAGAAACCCTTGATCCATCAGACTAGTGAAGCCAACTGAAGGCAACTGTCAAACCCTATATCAAAACCCTGGACGCTCCCAGCAAGGTAGACTGCGTGCGACTAAAACTTTTTGGATGCTCCCTTAGCCACTGTGTGAGGGTGTCTGTATTTGACCCGGATGCTCCCAGGAATATGTGTGCGTCTGGGGTCAAACATTCACAAAAATGTTCCAAATCCCCAGACGCTCCTTTCCAGCTATTGTGTGAGCGTTAGGGACTGCCCGGATGCACCCTTGACCACTCTGTGCGTGCGTCCGGGGACCAACACCATCCGATTTGCTTTTGAAACCCTGGATGCTCCCTTTAGGCTTCTGTGCGAGCGTTTGAGGCTTCTTGGACACTCCCTTAGCCACTGTGTGCGTGCGTCCGGGGACGAAAAATCTTAGTTATGTGTGTGCTCCGAGAAAAAAAAACCCTAGATCTGTGCGAACTTCACCCCTATAATTTCAGACCCTTGGGGGCGAACTTCACCCCTGTAATTTCGGTCCCTTGGGCGAACTTCCTCCATTAGACCTGCGTGAACCAAGACAAAGGAAGAGAGTAGAAGATGGCTTGATCAATGTGTCTAAATGAGCTTGAGGTCTCTTCATTTATAGGCTTCCATGACAGCCCACTTGGGGTTGAGGCTGACCTGTCCAATTTTACATGTGCTTAGGGATGACCTATTCCATTATACATGAGTGGATAAAATAATTCAAAAATCGAATTCCGCTTGTCCAAATAGGGTGATCTTTAAGTCGATTTTGGTCCTTTCGAAAAGAGGAATTTAATGCAATCATCATCTCTGTCATTTGAGCTATCTAAGGTGGAATTTGACCCTAGTTGCAAAAAATAACATGAGGTACATGAAGGAGTCTCTTGCTTGCAAACAGAAGAAGGCTTTGTATAGGCTCCTTAGATTTGGTACTCTTGGATCAAGGTTGATTTTGTTATCATACGACTTGTTACTAGCAAGATCAGAAGGACTCACGTGATAAAGGGAGCAGTTAAGACTTACTTCAATTTCAGAAGGAGTTGACCTCTAAATTCGAGATAAAGGACGTAGTCTTGATGCACTACCTCCTTGGCACCCAAGTAGGGTAACCGAATAGCAGTTGTGATGTTGGCTCCAATAAAGGAATAATTAAGCCAAGGCATATGGCTCAACATGCATTGAAGTATCGACATGGTATAGTCGGTTATGGTATAGTTAGTTATGGTTTGAGATATGTATCAAATAGTGAAGTATAACTCTTGGGATACACAGATTGAGCAGAGTGTAGAAGACAGAAAGAGTACACCAGGATGTTACTTTAGGTCACACTCCGCTATGATTTCTTGGATGAACAAGAAGCAGACATTTGTTGCACTCAGTATTACTGAGGCTAAGTACATTGCAACCCGGTTGGCGAGTTGTGAAGCAATATGGCTTCACTTGCAGGATTGTATGATCAAGTGCAGGTGACGACCATCATAATTGGTCAAAGCACAGTGAGATCTAGTACTGAGACATGGTACAAAAGAGAGTAGTGTGTCTCCAATACATCTCTAAAAATGAGTAGATAACTGATACCCTCACGAAGCTCTATCTAGAGCAAAGTTTGTATACTTCAGGGACAAGTTTGGACTTGTTGAGTATGCCTCCCTCAGTGAGAGGGATTGTTGATGTGATAGCATTAGGGACAATCATTCTCCCTGGGTCAAGTATGTTGACCAGGACTAGGGAGAATGGTTCGACAAAGGACAATCATTCTTCCTGGGTCAAGTATGTTGACTAGAATTAAGAAGAATGGTCCTAGAGGCCCAAAATTACTCAACCATAGAGTTGAGCAAGTGGCTTTCAACATTAGGCTTAGGATTACTCTCCAGATAGGTTGAGTGAGCCCATTTAGCATCATGGCCTAGAATTACTCATGTAGAGTGAGGCCTTTGGATTTGGGACAAGGATTACTCAAATGGATTGAGTGTGTCCCTAGGGTTTCACCATGGGTCAAAGAGATTGACCAGGATTATGGTGAACCAGGACTAGTCTGTATACCATGGGTCAAAGGCGCCGACCAGAATTATGGTGACTAGTTGATGCTGATGATGTACCATGGGTTAGAGATGCTAACCAGAATTATGGTACCAAGTTGATGATGTAGATTTTACCATGTGTCAAAGTTGTTGACTAGGATTATGGTAATCAAGATGATGTTGATGTTGATGATGAGTTGTTTCTGGATAGCCATTATGTATACATCCCTAGCTAAGAGGGAGTGTTGAATTTTGTAGCTATGGCTGATCTTCATAATTAAATGTTTTAGCCCTTCAAATATATGTAAGACATGTTCTTCATGTTAGCTTCAAAAGAGAGGGAATTGAATTTCTAATATTCAATTTTTGGCGCCAAAACATAAAGTCAGTCCTCCAAGAAGTCAAGTTGGCCTGCCCCTATAGTCACACCAATTCAGTTCATTGGATTTCTATATAAAGGTCATTTCGTCCTCCTTTTGTGAGACCATCTTGGATCAAATGAGATTTCTTGTTTATGTACACAAAGAAGAAAAGGGAAGGCTGATCTCATTTGAAGAAGAACTTTCTGTGACAACGAACCAAAGTCTCTTGACTGAGTTTGAGAAAGAGCCAGTTGACCGAGTTTATGCATAGTCTGAGGCAGAACTAATCTTTGAAGTAGAACAAATTTTTGAGGCTCTGAGATGGACCTAATCTTTGCAGAAGGCTGAATTTCTGAGATAGGAAGAAGGCTGCATCTCCTAGATAGTTTGACCTTTGTTGACTAAGGATAGTTATGTGTAGTTTGACCAGGTGTGACCTGGACTTTGTTTATGTTAGGTTGACCTTGTTTTTGCTGAAAAGATTAGATGCATCTCTTGTTGAACTAAATAATTTCTCTAAGGAAAAGGTTGTTGGGGTTTTCCCCCATGGGGGTTTTATGGGGTAAAATATTTGTGTCTCTTGTTTAGCTCTATCTTTATAAATGTTTCTGCTGTTGATTTCTTTTGTGTAATTTCTTAATGATAAATGAGAATTTGAAAAAGGATTAAATCATTAGAAGTAATTATCAATTTAGAAGACCTATGAAAAATCAACTTTCCTAACTAGCTTACAAGCATCTCCAAACATAAAATAATGGGTAAGTATAGGTCTAGGTCACAAGCCGACCTAGTGGCTTGTGAGATATATCAATAATATGCTACACGTGTGAGCCAAAATAGCTAGAAGGTTGACGTTGTGCTAGCATAGGCCTCTTCTAGGAAAACGTTGAGTGCAATGAGTGCCAAAACAAGTGTAGATGCCTTCTAAAATCTGCCTCTAGGGGTTGACCCCTACATCTTTGTCATAATCATTTTGTGGACCCTACTCTTGGCTTTGGGGCACAAAATGGATCTCATGGGTCTCCAAGTGGTAAATATGCATGTCTCTGCTCCAATGTCGAGGGCACTGAAGATGGTGCTAACCCTCCCATGCCTTAATGTATGAGACAAACCTTATCCAGACCTAGATGAACTGCCTGACCCTGTAGTACACTGGAAAGCTGGCTGGGGGCATGTTGGTCTAGGTGCATCATCCCATGAATGATATAGGGAAAAATGCAGGAGCTCTGTGGGCGCTGTGGGTGCCCATGGATACAAATGATGCTCTACAATTCTCCAGAGTCCCATGGATCTTAACGCATCACATGTGGGTGTCAATATGCCCCTCTGGAGGATCTGGACCCTAGTTAAGTTGCCCAAACCTATAAATGGAACCACATGTCAATTATACACAATATCCAGTGTTGCAACTTTCACCATTAGGTACATTTAATCATTATTTCATCTAAGTGAACCAAGCTTGAAATAAATGGGCAAATTAACACTTCATATAAGGTGTCTCTTCCAAAATTGGGGCCTTAGACACGTAATTGTGTTACATCCCTAGGTAGGAGTGGTTAATAGACGATCCTATTAGGTGTTCTCAACCCCCAAGGGGAAGTGACATGTCCTTGGTCCACCCTTCACTCGATAGGTGCCATGTGAACAATGATGGAATGGAGGGGAAAAGACTTCATGGCCAAGTGCCATGGTCAAAGGGAATGGATATGATGGAGGACCTCATCTTAGGTGTATAGATGTGAGGAGAGAGCAATCATGGATGCATGAGTTACCTCGGCCTTTGTTTTTCCACCCCTCTAAATGGCTTTTACTTTTTCTTGATTCTTCTTTGTGTTACTCCTCGTAGCTTAAGGAATGCGAGCTTGCTTTTTATGATGTATAATAATTATTACCCTCTTTAGGATGGGGCAATGCTTCACCCATTAGGTTGGGACATGCAAGGGTTACTTGTCTTCCATGAGATAGGGCAACATTGGTTGAGGAACTGGGTGATGGCCATATGAGTGAGGTAGAGCTCATGCTTGGCTTTTTCCCATGTGCTAATTTGAATGTCCTGACCATCTTTTGCAATGTGATTTTTTGTTTTTGTTTTTCATGTGGTCATCATATACTCTTTCTATTTCTTTTAGCTGCATCAACCTCCCAGGGCACATTTCCAGGCCCTACCCAAGTATGAGGATGTGTGGGTGCCAAGTTCCGATGAACCAGTGGTCAGTGGAACTTGAAGAATGGAGGTGGAATAGGGTCTTGTAATGTAAGATGGAAAGTGGTAAATATGGAATAGGGGTATATGGGGCTACTCTATCTCAATCATGGCTTCCCAAGTAGTGCCCCATCCTATACCCTTTGGGCCATTAGGGGAGGTGCCACTGTACTAAGATTGAAAATTAACCCCCCATTTAAGGTGAGGGAACAAGATCACAACCAAAACCTTTCTTCTTCCAAGCTAGCCCATAGTCCATGTCAAAATGCCCAAATACAAACAAGCATAAGCACCCGATTGCAAAATGAATAAAGTACCTTTTGATTAGGAACCCACCTTCCAACATGTGCTCTTGGCAATTGGGCGAGGAAACATATGACTAATGCAGGTGGTGGAGGTATGAATGGCATGCCATCATCAACTACTAGTGGCTCTTAGGAGTTGCTGGCTGCTGGCTGGAAGAGATGAACAGGAGAAAAGTTTCTTTCAGGGGTTATCCACTTTTGGTGGGTAACAATGTGTATTGAATATTCTAATTTCTTGTGTGTTTGATGTAGTGACTAGTTTTTTTTTCCCTCTGTCTTTCAAATTAATTTCTCTTGAAGGTTGGAAAACCTATCATCAGTCAGTTGGTAGTTAGGATAGCCATCACTAGTTGCTATCCACAAATGTAGGTTGACTCATTACCATTATTCAAGGAAAGCCATGCCACCTGAAATGACCTGTTGGTGGTCTGTAAGGTAAACTTCCGTTCCTGCTAGATGCATTTAGGCCTGGGCTGTTAACATGTTTCCTTTTGTTTGAGGAAGATGAACTCTTAGCCTATTAGATGTAGTCTTACATCTTACTCTAGGACCAATGTAGTAACTCGTATCAATATTTGTAAATTTTCCAAAAACTTGCATCTTTATGTTTATATATTATTTCTTTAATTGTAATTTCTTATGTGTGTGTGTCCCTTGTGTTACCCTTTAGAGGTTTATGTAGCTCATGTTAGATACTCAAATCCGCATGTCCTACTCATTTGACTTGTGTAATGGTTGGTTGGCCTAGTAGTGGGCCTTCATGGGCAATGAGTGAAAATCATATATATAAAAAATATGAATATAGTCACTACTGTAAAAATGGACTTGTGATTATGATGTAATGTATTTGGTTATTTGGGAGTTCATCCCCTAATGTACAGGGGTTATTGTTTAACTCGTCATTATAATACATCGAGAGCTGTGGTCCACATTATTGCTTGCTTAAATGATTTGAAACTTAACTAATTTAGGACAGTTCAGGTCTCTCCCTTTTAGTGATGATGGCCCTCCACCATGTCCTTCATTGACCATGAATATTCTCTTAATGTTCACAAACCTTTTGGGTTAACCCAGATAATTTTTTTTTTGTAAGCTGTGGTAGTACCTTTCTTATCTATTTATAAAATCAAATTGTTCCATATACAACATTTTGATGGCCTCAACTTGCCCATATGGGAAACCAAGTTTGTTGGCCACCTGAGTCTCTTGAAGGTCATCCAATAACAAAATTTAATAAGTCTTTCAATCCAAGCTAGGTAAATAGCACATCTAAAAACACTAATCAAGTTCCAAAATAACATAGAACAACTGAAGAGAAAATGCTATCCGCAAAATGAATCAAACTTGAAACAGCTAGAAACTAATCCTTGCAGTCATCTTTGTTAGAGTCCACATTTGCAGGGGCTGCTGTTGAGTCACCTAGTGCTGGAGATAGCTTCATCAATCGTTGTTGGATTTCATCCAGCTTGCTATCTTGCATAATCATGATAATTTGCAGGTTTTTCATATCCTTTTTGATATTTGGCATGCCTTGGGCCATTTTTTCCATTTCACCCGCCACCTGCTCTAGAGCCCTCGCTAGTAAACGCTTCAACACCCAGTACATGTGCAGGGCTTGCCGGTAGAGCATCATCCTTCCTCTGGTGTGCCCTGGGTTGGGGATAATATCCCCCCATTCCTCGATCTCAGGCTCAGAGTCCTCTTCCATGACGTTGTCTTCCATCTCCTGTATAATTGTATTAGTTGACGAATGTCAGCATTCATGCCGTCTTTGTATGCGCGTGTGGCTTCTTGCACAGGCATCTTCATGGATTTCCTGGCACGCCTCTAACTTGCTGGTGTCGAGGACGTCGGGTTGTTTCTACCCGGCTGGCTTTGACGCCCTCTGCCTCCACGACCCTTGCCTCTACCCATGCGAGCCATCTTTCCCTTTACTGCCTCCTGTTTACAATTATCAACATTAGAAGTTAGTTTTTCAGGAATTACACTCACCAGCATGTCCCTATCGCTGGGCCTGCCTTCACCACTCCAGTCTCTCCCGTTATTCTGGATGCTCGCTGGTCACTCTCCCCTTGGGCTAAAAATGGTCGGGCCTTCTGTTATCCTATCCCCCACCCAGATTGCATACTTAGATTTCTCAGGCTACCCCTTTGCCTTGCTCCTACAGTCCCCCGGAATACCAATGTTTTGCTCCTCACGTTTCCTCACCATGCAAACCTCTGACCCGTTTAGATCCAGCCTTCCTCAGCATTTCCCAGCTTGCCCCCCTCCTCTAACTTATTATGCATAACAAAGTGAATTGCAAACCCGCTCAGACGCGACCCTCCCCCAAAAATTCCCAGCTCTCCCCCCTCCTCCAACATACTATGTATGCCAGAATGAGATGTAGGAGTTGAGGCTAAGGAAACATACTCGGACTTATGCTCGCCCACAGAAGAATCCGACGCCCGCTCTGCTTTGTTCTCCCCCTTCCTTCGCTGCACACTGAGCTCTCTTCCTCCCCTAGCCACCCTCATGAACCCTTTCCCGTCTGTCTTGCGTCCCATCCCACTATCGCCGCCGTTTCTTCCTTCCTCTCCCCCCACTCCCCTATCACCTCGTTGCCTCGAAACTCCCTCAAGCATGTAGAACGCCACTGCGTCCATTTGATTTATGATGAGGGTAGTTGGTGGCCGACCTGTCTGACCTCTCTCTTGCGTTGTCCTTCTGTTCGTAGTACGTACTTTCCACTTCCACCACCCTGATCAGGGGCCACCTATATCTGCTAACTTGAGGTCGTGTCCTCATGATAATCTCGGGTAATGATTGTTTTGAGGGGCTCAAATCTGGGCTCCTTAAGATGTGGCGGCCATATACTATCCAGCTTGCCACCTTGTTCATTACTTCCCCAATTAGCTAGGAAATCTGTTACTTTGTTGCCTTCCCTTCTTACATGTTTTATGATCATATATTCAATTCTCTTTATAATGGTTTCCATATCCTGGACTAGGCTAGCCGTCCTCCAGCTTTTCGCAACTTTTTCCCAAGTCTTACCATTATTAAGTTTCCTAATCATGTCTATAACCAGTTGGGAGTCACCCTCTACTTCCAGGTTGTTGTATCCATTTCTTATCGCTATTCTTAATCCTTGATAATTTGCCATTAGCTCAGCTTTGTTATTGTTCATGATACCACCATGGTCTGAGTACACCCATCTTGTCCTGCCTTGGTCATCCCGAAAGATGCTTTTGAACCCTGCTAGCCCCGGATTTCCTTTGGAGGCGCCATCAAAATTCAGTTTGATGAAACCTTCAGAGCGGTGAGAGAAATGGATAGGGCTAATGCTTTTTGTTTCAGGCATCTTCCGCATCTAAGGAGTAACCATTCCCTGATCTAGGCTTAGCTTAGTCAGGATCTGTTCTTCCTCAGGTATCATTTTCCAATCCTCTTGACTCCAAGCTTCTGCTAGAATAGTTTCTCGTATATGACTCAAGGTTCTTTTCCAGACCTGCTCTAGAGGCATCTCTTTGTGTTGAAAGATTCTCTGGTTTCTTTCTTTCCATATCATCCACATATTCATGCCTAACGCTAGACTCCAAGCTCTCCTAACCACAGGGCTCGTGAATTGACCGTGCCCCCATTGTTTAATTGTTTCTTTGATGTTATGAGGATCTTTGTTTGTCCTTCCAAAGAGTCTCCTGATTTCTTCCCATTGTTGTTGGGCAAAAGGACATGAATTCAAAAGGTGTTCTTGCGTTTCTTGGTCTTGCTTACATAGACAACATCTGGGGGGGCCTTGAAATCCACGCTTTTGAAGCTGATCCCATGTCAGAATACGCCCTTTGCATACAAGCCATAGGAAGTGAGTTACTTTTGGCCACCAATTCCTCTGCCATATTTGCTTCCATAAGGGTGTCAGGTCGTCTTGTTCCTGTGGCGTGATGAGTCTGTAGGCTTCTTTGGTTTTGAAGGTTCCTTTCGTTGAATGGCCCCATCTCAGTATGTCTAGACCTGTTCTGATAGCTATTTTCCTTGTCTTCATTTCTCTTATATACACCTCTCTTTGTTCTATATCAATGTGCCTATCCCATGCTTTTGGATTTTTCCAAGTTCTCCAAGACTCCTCTTGGCGTTCTTCATTCCAGAACTCGCTAACATATTTCAAACCTTCCTCTTTTGCCCTGTGACATGTGTTTCTTAGTCCCTGAACATCATTCATTTTCTCCCTTTGTTGCCAAGCTTCTTCCTAGAATTTGGCTGAATTTCCATTCCAAATTTCCCAGAAGGCATGGTTGGATATTATGTCTCTATTTTGACTGGCCAGGTTCCATATTGTAGAGCCTCTTGGTGTTTCCTCAAGTCTTAAGATTTCTTCTGTTGTTGCTGGCATGTTGTATTTTGGCGTCCAGATTCTTTTCCATAGGTCTCCTCCTTCCATCATCCATCTCCACCAGAGCTTCGCCCCCATTACTTGGTTCAGAGTGAATGGATCTCTCAATTCCAATCCACCTTCCTCTTTGCTCTTTATCAGGCTCTTCCAGGATATCAAAGCCCATTTATTTTGTTGCTTCGGTCCTCCCTAGAGGAATTTTTTGAAGATCTCCACCATTTTGGCGCATGCACCTTTGGGGGCCATCATTGCCGAAAGTTGGTAGATTGGGATTGCTTGTAAGACCGCTTTGACCAGTACTCTACTCTTCCTGCTATATTCAGGGTTCTGAAGGACCAGTTTGCCGATCTGTTCGTGAGTTTCTCTATGGTTTGTTGTCAGTTCACCATCTTTAGAGGATTTAGGGCTAACGGGGTGCCTAGATATTTTGTGGGTAAGTCGCCCGAACGAAAACCCAATAATCTTGTCAAATGTGTTTTGACATTACGGTAGTGTTGAAGGGGTTAACCCAGATAATTTGAAGATGAGGTAAAACATAAAAAAAATGGAGTGATTGGTTCATACAAACAACTAGGTGGTTACATTTTAGATTTATTTTGAGTAAAGTTAAAGAACATAACTGTTATGGTCTCTCTCTCTCCTTTTTTTCTCTTAGGTAACATATCCAAAGGAAAACTTCTCGGGTACACTTCCCCTCACTCCATGGATGACACCTAGGGTAAACCCTAGTTTCTTTAGGGCACAAGGTTACGTCAACAAATCATGATAGATCTTATATAGCCCATCAACAATTGGAGCAATAAGAGCAAACATGTTACAAAGTGGGATTTGAACCAACTTTTATGATTTCTTTACCGCTCGATCAAAATCAAAAGGAAATCATCTGTTTTTCTGACTTGTGACTTGAATAATAGATCATTTCTTCAGCTCTATGTCTGAATTTGCATGCTCGCCCCGTGTTGGTGAAAGATAATAGCCAAAACCAGGCTAGTTCTCTTGAGAATCAGTATCCTAGATCCTTGTCTGCTTCTCTGGTGTGCGGTATACTGTGCTCTCTAAATGACAAAGTCTGATACTATAATATGCAAGCAACATTATCACATGACCAAGAGATGTCATGAATGGCAAGCATTAACTGCAGCATGCATTGAAGAATAGTAAACAGCTGTGTTGGTCCATTAATTTCAGGTGATTAATAATAATTTGTCCTGCCTTGTAAGTTCAATGAAAATTAAATATTCATTGAGCAATTCACCAAAGTGGAATCATCTACAACTTCAAGTATATCAGCCTCAATGTTATGGCATTCTTACCTATCATTATATTTTTACTTATGCTGGACTTGCATAGATTAGCAAACACATCAGCCTCTTTGTAAATTAATGACTTATATATGCATTCATTCATCCTATTGTAAACAAATGCCAAGAAAACCCTTTCCAGATGCTTTAATGCTTTCAAGTTGTATCCATGTTAAATCTCATAAACCATTGAGAAAGTAATCACAAGCATATTTGTGTCAGAAACTAGTAAATGTAAACTAACATGCAGTAGACCATTTTCAAAGTTGAAGCAACACACTGCATGTTCTTAGGGTACGTAAACAATCTAAAGAAAAGAAAATAGGATTGTCTTGAAACTCCTGTAAGGTTCTTCAGTGGAAGATTGTCTAACATAGGATGTTCATTTTGATCGTACTACAGGAGACAAAGGTCTTCATTGCCTTAATGAACTGGCACATGGGAAATTCAAAAGATATAAAAGCGCTAGAGGTACCACACCTCAGGTTAGTGTCCACAACATAAGAAGCCCAAACACCTGTTGAAAAATGTATTACGAGCAAGAACTTCTTTTACAAGGTTTAGTGTGAACGTGGAGGTAGTTGGAGACATTTTATTAGTGACCACTTGGGAAGAGTGGGAAATAATCCTATCTCGTAATTTCACTTTTAAAATTAAAGAGAAGTGAAAGTCTAATGTTTTGAAATCAAGTAGTCTTAGGAATTTAAATGAAATGTTCTAGATAAGTGACTAAGATTAGGATTTAATCTTAGCTGTAGATCTCAAGATTGGGATAGGTGGCAGATAGGATTGAGGAGATTAGTTTCTAAAGTTGAGGAGATTAGCTATCTTCTCTTGAAGCATAAATAAGATAAGGTAGGAGAGGTTTAAACACAGGAGAAGACAACAAGGGAGCTGGAAGAGGGCAGAGTGCATTCAAGAAGAAGAAGAGTAGATTTCTAAAGTGACCAGCTAGCACAGCAGGCCATACAGGCCGTACCACTGCTGTAGCAGTCCTTTATCCATGCACAGGTTGTACACCCTCGGATCTTTCCGTACACTAGTGTTTGAAGTGATTTTATTGACTGTACAGCTGCTGGTTCAAAGCAGATTGCAGATGTCACCTTGTAAGCTTTGATCAAAGAATTGAGAAGCTGTTTTGAAGGAAAATTCCGTGTATGTGTTTTATTTCTTCCACTATTAATTTTTCAGCTAGTGTGTGATTGATGCAATGTTCAAAAATTCAATTTTCTGCTGTTAAATAAATTCTGTTTTGAATTATTTACTGAGAACATTAAGACGACTGTCACCTAGGCCTAAAAATTTACAAACCTATTCAAAAATTCAACTTTCTGCTGTTAAATATATTCTGTTTTGAATTATTTACTGAGAGAAAATTAAGACGACTGTCACCTAGGCCTAAAAATTTACAACACCTATTCATAAGGAGGTCGAAGATTTGTTTGTATTTGTCTCATTTGAGCAATGTATCACTGTTGATATTATCTTAAGAGGTGTTTATTGTGTTTGGGTTACCTTTCATTATGATGTGTGATAATAAGTGAACTGGGTTTGATATGTTTATGACATATAATCAGTGTTACACGTATTTTTCATTATGATGTGTGATAATAAGTGATATGAGTTCGATATGTTTATGACATATAATCAGTGTTACACAGGTATGCTTCCTTGCAGAGTGGGTACATGCTTTGGACAGGTCAATGTTTTGGAGATGTGTGGTACATCTCGGGTATGCCCTAGCTGTACCCTAAACAGGTGTGTAGGTAGTTTAGGGGACATGGGGGGTTACTTACCTGCCCTTAATCTTTCATCCTGGATGCCCATGCATAACTTGTATTATTAAATTCTTAAAGTAGAAGTTGATGTTCTCCTTTATCTTGCCTTTTCAATCATTTTACTAATTTTAACATTACCTTTAATAGTTCCAGGATGTTTGAAAGTGGTCCCTGCTAGAAATTGTAACTAGTTTCCGTCTGAAGGATGTTTGAAAGTGGTTCCTGCTAGAAATTGTAATTAGTTTCGGTCTTCGTAATTGTCATTTGTCTCATGTCATGATGTATTCAGCTAAAGAATGAAAGAAAATTATTTTGTAAAGCATGTGTTTCATGCTTTTTGTCATTTGATCAATAGGACAAGCATCCATTGTATGCTTTTAGGTTTTTTGCAGTGTCCAGGGAGACGTGGATCTGAACTATGCTTTTAAAACATCCAAACTTTGTTTGAAGTCTTATCTATGCTTAGTATCTGGAACACTGAATTGAAGCTACAAGAATGGCATTTGAATCCACTTAAAAGTAGACTGGATAAAGAAATATTGCTATGGAAAGGCCACAAGTCTATATACAATAGGTCAAAGACCTAAAGATACCCAGAGAACTGAAGGCCCTTCACTTCATCCTTTCAGAGTACTGAGAAGCCTAAATTAAGTATTTTGATAGAAAGCTGATCTCGAACAATTCTGTGCAAAAATAAGACCGAGACCTTATAATGTTTAAAGTCAGTGAAAAAGTTATCTTAAAGGAGAGAAGTCCACATGCCTTATATTATTGAAGGAAGAGGACTACATCAACTTCACTATGACAAGAAAGACGGTTGAGACCTTCGTGACTATGAACAAAATTACAAATAAAGGGTGGCAAATCTATCCCCTTAAGAAATTCAAAGGCATATTAAGAGGCTTGGTTTGGAAATTTATGTAGGAGAAAACATCTTGTGGTTGCATTATGAACAGGAGCCTTGATATAGTCCTTCAGGTCAGTGTAAGAAATGCCTAGTAAAGGTATCAAGGTCGACTTACATGGAAGACCTTTTGGGCTTATTTTAAAAATGACTGCGTTAAGCCGATGTTGGAAAATGATCAGTACTAGATCTACTTCAACAAAGGTTTAAAGAAGTCCTATAGTTTGACAAAGGTATGTCATCTCCAAGAAGAAATAAGTACCAGACCTATTGTGATTGATTTGAGAATAAAGGATTTTTGAAGCTGATAAAAACATAGAAGAGACTTTTGTGTAGATCATAGAGTTGGTAGAAGTGTAGAAGTCGAGAAGAGCATCTTGAGTTGGCACTACCATTAGAAACATCATGACATAAATGTGTTGACAATGCAACAATAAAATCCTTATTTAATTTTGTCCTTGAATTAAATTAGGAATTAAAATTGTAATTCCACATTACATGACAACTTGTATTAGTTAACTAAATTAATTTGAATTAGTTGGCTTAGTTAATTCAAGTTGAGGGTCTAACTTGAGTCATGTAGAGTGTCTCCTACTTTATAGGAGTGTTGGTTGAGTTTATTTTGAGTTGTAATTAATTAATTCAGTTTAACTGAGTTAAAGTCAGTTAAACTAGTTCCAACTATTGGAGTAACTAGTGGGAGGTCTAGTAGTGTGGTGATGCCTACAGTGATCAATTAGTTAATTGATGATTCACTCATAAATAACTCATCCATGTCAGATATGAGAGTTACCCAGTTGAGATTGGAGTTTAGGGATAATGTACTATCAGTTGTATAATTATCTGAATTGTACAGGTGGTACATGCAGTCAGAGGAAGGCCTACGATGGATTGCACAATTCCTTTGAGGAATTTCCTTAATTAATAAGGGCTAATTCCCAAGGAAACAATGCAAGGAAATAGGAGCTTGGAAGGTAGCAAAATTGGATAAGTATTGGCTAGAGTCAGCTTGTGAGATGGATAGAGATAGTGTAGGGGTTGCTCGGGTTTGAGCAAAGCATTGTAATCTTCTCATATTTTCTGACTAATGCAATATACATGTGTTGTAGCGGCTACAACCACCCTCCAAAATTTTTCCTTAGCTTCATTTTGGAGCCTCCCTATTGACCATCCTCAACAACATGTCTTGCACTGTCAAGAACATTAGCTTCAGCTGTTTCATAGAGTCTTGTCAGCCTATGCACGCAAGTTTGTTCCCCACCCTTCACAGGCTGCTTTCGGACTTAGTGTTAGTTGCTGGTTGAGTAGCTCCCTTTGGGAATTGCGTAATTCTAGAGGCAAACCAACCTTCCCTCTAGAAATTGCGCAAACCCAGCTGGGCTCCAGAATTGCGCAATTCTTCCTGTCAATGTTCCTCTAAAAAAATGCGCAATTCATCCCAGGACAGTTGCTCAACCCAGAAATTGTGCAATTTTGGGTAGTAGTCACCTACTGGTCCCAGAAATTACACAACCCCTCTGGGACAGCCAACCCAACAGCTAGCAAAAATTCTGCAAATCCAGCTAAGTAGCCTGCTGGGCTTAGAAATTGCGCAATATAGTCAAATAGGCTTCCTTGAGAAAATTGCGAGGTCTGACCCAGGACAGTTGCTTAGCTCAGAAACTGCGCAATACAGTCAGACATGCTTCTTTGAGAAAATTGCAAGGTTTGACCTAGGGCAGCTTGCTGGGCTCAGAAATTGCGCAATACAGTCAGACATGCTTCCATGAGAAAATTGCGAGGTCTGACTTAGGACAGCTGCTCAGCCCAAAAATTGCGCAATCCTGGGAGACAATCACTTGTTCCTGCTAGAAATTGCGCAATCCCTCTGGGATAACCATCTTTGCTCAGCGTAGAAATTGTGCAGATTTTCATCCCAGGTTTGTAGACTAGTTCATGTGCCTTCAGGTTGATCAGTTCCCTCAAGGACTGAAAAAAGTGATTTGCATGCATGCACTGTTTTTCCCAAGGCAACATGCAAAGGCATCCCTTGATTCAAGGATTTGTTTTTTGTAGCTAAAGGTTACATGCAAGGATCATTTCAGAAACCTCCTGCCAAATGTCACTTTTCCTAGATTTGTGGCATGCATGTCACAACCTCGATTTGATCAAAACTAATCAATCGGACACTGCAGAGATCATTCCTCACATCGACCTTGCAGCTCTGACATCCCACATTGCATCTAGGAGTCGTCAGCACATTCAACTCAGCTATTTCAGGGTAAGCCCGCTTTTCATGTCTTAAGTGACATTTCTGTCGCTTTTTGTGTTTTGCTTTGTGTGAGTGTTGCGTGCTTGATTTTAGTGAGCGCTTGTTGTCGTTTTGATGTATGTTAGCTTGTAGAATCAACGTTTGAGTTTTCGTTCGCATCTCACTGTTGTCGCATGCATGACACTGTTTTTGCACGAACGGTTGCCGTTGCGGCGACTCACTTGACACACATGCATGCGTTCCCATTTTCTGAATCTCGCACTTGCTGTTTGCATGTATGATCATTCACTCTTGTTTGCACACAACTCATCATGCATTCAAACTTTTCACGTTTTCAGTCGCCTGTCGGCCGGTCATGGTTGCCTTGGCCCAAACCGAGCCTTTCCCGGCTAGCACTGCGCACTTCTGGAAGCAAAGGCTCTGTCTTCCCTCCAAAAATTGCGTAAGTCTAGCCCAACACTGACCTCCAGGCTTGCATTGTGCAATTCTTGGAGGCAGTGTCCTACTGGCCCCATAAATCGCGCAATGCAATTAGCTGGTTGCATGTCACTGCTAACTGAAATTGTGCATTGCGCAGTTTCAGTCCTCGGCAGGCTAGGCTGGACTGTGCATTACGCAGTTTTCCAGTCAGTCTCCCGACTTCCTGACAGAAATTGCGCAATCTTCACGATCAATCATACAGGGATATTGCAAGTCAGTCTTCAAGTTTGTTTTGGTTTTCCACTGACAGATTGCTTGCCATGAGTGTTGCTATGTCTCCAAGCATCATAGGTGTTCGTCTATCTCTCAGCAACACAAGTACAATGGCCTTTAGGAGAGCAGAGTAAAAGGACACCATTGAGAGCACAACGGGGGTTGCAGCCAAGCGAGTGTCTATGAGCTTGTCTACTTATGAAGACATCAAGTTGTTCCTAGACAAGGACATCCAGATAATATGGCATCAACATCACATCAAGCAACACCATCAACAGCAGTAGAAGGCAACACACCTGCACACAACGAATGCAAGAGGAAGGTTGTTGACAACACAGAGCCAGAACAAAGTTGCAAGCTCAAGCAGATCCACTTGTGATGAAAGAAACTTTGGAGATTGAAGTTATGAGGTGATGACGTGACACGAACATCACGTGAAGGTAGAGAGAGAAATAGAGAAGGAGTTGCATGTGCTGAAGCGACAACTGAAGGAAGAACATGAGCTACACAAACGAGAGAATGAGTTGCAGCAGGAATGTTGGGTTGTGTTATATTCTTTCCACGACTAGCTTACGTATTTTACGGGGGGGTTAGAGGCAGGGCAGAGTCACCCATTCGTTGTGCCGGCTGCGTAGCGGGGGGGCGGCAACCCCTCTTGTAGGGGGGGTTTGAGGGGGGTGGTTAGCCCCCTTCTATGGGGTTCGGGGCAAGTGGCCTGGGGAATTTTTTTTGGACACTATATTAGGTTGGGCGGACCTACCTATGGTTTTGGACGCGATGGTTTTTGGTCCATGATATTGGATGCTATGACATGTATAAGTATGTATTGTAACATTGAAAGGAACATAATGAAAAATCAAATTGGTAGTCTGGGTTTTGGGATCCAGGGGAAAATCTCTGTATATATGTGTTTTATGTGTTATGCTCTCGCATTGTTTATTTTCTGTGTTTTAGAATTCGTATGCAGGGAATTTCTGTACGGGGTTAAAACTTACATTTGGTATCAGAGTTGTTTTGGCTTCAGGGGGACGCCTTTATTGCTGAGAGGTTTCACTCGGGCCTGTGGTAGACCCTGTTCAATGGGAGATCTACAGGATCGATTCTGGTGGTGAAAGATAATGGCAAGCAGTGGACAGATAGAGATCAAGAAATTTAATGTCAGAGTTTTGAGTTATGGAAACTCAAGATGGAGGATTTGTTGGTGGATAAAGATCAGTGGATTGCAGTAGATCCAGATACTAAACCAATGAGAGTGTCTGATGAAGAATGGAAGAAACTGGATCGGTAGGCAAAGAGCACAATACGATTGTGTGTCTCAGATTCAGTATTGTTGAATGTATCAGGGGAAGCTACGACGAAGGCTTTGTGGGACAAGTTAGGGACTTTGTACCAATCTAAGTCTCTGGTGAATAAACTGTTCCTATGGAAAAAACTGTATAACCTGAGGATGAAAGATGGAGACTTGGTGACAAAGCATCTGAACGCATTTAACACTGTGGTAAGTCAGTGATTATCTGTTGATATTAAAATTTTAGATGAAGATAAGTGCATCAGTTTGTTGTGTTTTCTAACAGATTCGTGGGATAGTCTGGTTATTGCAATAGGTAGTAATGCAATTGCCTTGTAGTTTGATGAAATAGTCTCATCCTTGCTGAAGAAGGAGATGAGACGGAAAAATATGGAGAGCCAGAATGGTGATGCCTTGTTTGTACGAGGGCGTTCCCAAAACAAAAACAAAAATAATTCATCGAGTGGGAGATCTAAATCTAGAGGGAGATCTAAATCTCTAGAAAAACCTGTAAAGGTGGTTTGCTGGAAATGCATAAAGGAAGGCACTACAAAAGAGACTGTAAATCTAAAGCTCCTAACAAAAGAAAGAGATCTGATGATGCTCCTTCTGTAGAGGTGAAAACCACCTCAGATGAAGGTGGGGTGTGTCATTGGCTTCTTCAAGTACACATGTAGATCATGAGGCATGGTTGATTGACTCAAGTGCATCCTTTCACTTCACTCCCCATAGAGAGTGGTTCTGCGAGTATGAGAAATACGATGGTGGTGATGTATTCTTAGGGGATGATAGGAAGGCTAGAATCGTTGGTCGTGGAAAAGTAAAGTTAAAGTTGCAAGGTAGAAGGGTTAGAATACTTCCGGGTGTTTTGCATATTCCTGCATTGGCTAGAAATCTGATTTCTATAAGCAAACTGGATGATGCAGGTGTAAAAACAATGTTCGAGAAGGATACCTACAAGATGGTTCGGGGAGCACTAGTATTGATGTGTGGAGTTCGGATTGGAACTCTGTACAAGCTACAAGGTAGCACTGTTGTTGATGGGTGCAACAGTTCTATGGTTCCTGAAAGTGGAGTAGAAAATATAGTGGTCTCGAAGACCATGCTGTGGCATCAAAGGCTTGGACATATTAGAGATAAGGGCCTCCGAATACTTTTTGGTAAAGGTATGAGTAATAGCTCTCTGGATTTTGACTTCTGTGAAAATTGTGTATATGGGAAGCAGAATTGAGTGAGTTTCCCCTCTGGTGGTAAGAGGGCAAAACACATATTAGAGCTTGTGCACAATGATGTGTTTGGATCTGTAAAGGTTCCATCACTGGGTAAGTCTGTGTACTATATATCATTTATAGATGACATCTCAAGGAATACATGGATATATTTCTTTAAGAAGAAATTTGAAGTTTTTGACAAGTTTAAAGAATTTAAGGCTCTGGTGGAAAACCAAACAGAGAAGAAGATAAAGGTTTTGAGGTTAGATAACGATGGAGAGTTTTGCAGCAAGAAATTTGAAGAATTCTGTAAGAAGTGTGGTATAGCACAACAAAAGACTACTCCATACACACTTGAGCAAAATGGAGTTGCAGAAAGAATGAACAAGACGTTGATAGAAAAGGTAAAAAGCATGTTCAGTGGTGCCGGGTTAGGACATGAATTCTGGGCAGAGGCGGTGGAGACAACATGTTACCTGGTCAACAGATCATCTTCATCAGTGTTGGAGGATAAGACTCCGCAAGAGGTATGGACTAGTAAAAAACCCTCTCTTTCACTTCTGAGGGTATTTGAATGCGATGCATATGTACATGTTCCAAAGGAGAAAAGAACCAAGTTGGATATTAAATCTGAAAAGTGCATCTTTATTGGGTATAAGGATGGTTTAAAGGGTTATAAGCTTTAGAACCCAGTAACAAGGAAGGTTGTGTACAGTCGAGATGTGGTGTTTAGAGAGGTGAAAGATGTTATTAAACATGAAGTCCAACCAAAGAAATCTGAGAAGATAGAGTTTGAGCTTAAAGAGGAAGAATCAGACTCTACAACAAAGGAGGAATCAAAAGACGAAGAGCCACAATTTCCGGGTGTGAGAAGATCAGTTCAAGAAAGAAGATGACCAGAAAGGTATAGTCCATCTGCTTTCTGTTCAAATTTTGCTTTATTTGTTACTAATGATGATCCCAAAACTGTGAAGGAAGCAATAGATTTAGAGGATGGCAAACTATGGAAAAAGGCCATAGTTGATGAAATGACATCTTTGCACAAAAATGAGGCTTGGGATCTGGTGGAGTTGCTGGCTAGAAGGAAACCCATTGGTAGTAAATGGGTGTTCAAGAAGAAGACAAATGTAGAAGGAAAGGTGGAGAAATACAAAGCTCGGTTGGTAGCAAAAGGTTATTCCCAGGTGTTGGGAATTGATTTTAGTGATATTTTTTCTACTGTTGCCAAGGTAGCTTTTATTAGATTACTTTTATCTGTTGCTGCTGCTTTTGATTTTGAGGTAGAATAGATGGATGTGAAGACAACATTTCTTCACGAGGATTTGGAAGAGGAGATTTACATGAAGCAACCTGAAAGCTTTGTGGTGAAGGGTAAGAAATAACTGGTATGCAAGTTAAAGAAGTCTTTGTATGAATTAAAACAGTCACCAAGGATGTGTTATCAAATTTGATACATTTATATGGGGACTTGGCTTCACCAGAAGCAAAACAGATCACTGTGTATTTTAAATTAATTGGTGACCGTGTTATTTATTTGGTCTTGTATGTGGATGATATATTGCTAGTTGGAAATGACAAAGAAATTATTCAGGATCTGAAGACCCAATTGTCCTTTAAATTCGACATGAAAGATCTTGGTGCTACAAACTATATTTTGGGCATGGAAATTAAAAGAGATCAGGCAAAGAGGAAGCTTTGGTTAAACCAGAGGAAGTATGTCGAGACAATACTGCAAAGGTTTAATATGCAGGATACTAAATCGGTGAAGGTTCATCTTCCTATAGGTGTGAAGTTATCTGCTGAACAATGTCTCAGGACACAAGAAGAAGAAGAAGACATGTCCCGTGTTCCATATGCAAGTGTAGTTGGTAGCTTGATGTATGCAATGGTCTGTACTAGACCAGACATTGCAGATGCAGTGGGAGTATTGAGCAGGGTTATGTCAAAACTAGGAAATGAGAATTGGACAGCCGTGAAGCAGGTTTTCAGGTATTTGCGTGGCACTAGTGATTATGGTTTGTGCTACCAAAGAAGACCAAGATTGAACAGAGTTTCAAAGATTCATGGCTTTGTTGATGTAGACTGGGCTGGAGATTTGGATCAGAGAAGATCTGGAAGTGGGTATGTGTTTAATCTATTTGAAGGTGCAGTCAGCTGTATGAGTAAGAAACAATTTGTAGTGGCATTATCAACAACAGAGGCAGAATATATAGCAGCCACTCATGCAAGCAAGGAAGCAGTTTAGTTGTAGAGATTGTGTTCAAGTATGGGGTTAGTACATGGAGCTATAAGGATAGACTGTGATAGCCAAAGTGCAATTTTCTTGGCAAAGAACCCTGCTTATCATTCAAAGAAAAAGCACATTGATGTTCAGTATCACTTTGTGAGGGATATGATAAAAGACAAAAGGGTGTTGCAGGTAAAGGTGGACATTTTGAAGAATACTACAGATGCATTGACAAAATCTATGAGCTCTAAGAAGTTCTCTTGGTGTAGAGAAACAATGGGCGTTTCAGGGTTGGATAAATGATTAAGCTCTCCTGTGCCCCCCTGTGGAAAGAAAACAATAAGTGGGAGAATGTTGGATTGTGTTGTATTCTTTCCACAACTAGCCTACGTAGGGGGGGGGGGGTTAGAGGGGAGGCAGAGTCCCCCCTTTGTTGCGTCGACTGCGCAGTGGGGGATTTGAGGGGGGTGGTTAGCCCCCCTCTACGGGGTTCGGGGCAATGCCCTGGGGAAATTGGTTTTTGGACACTATATTAGGTTGGGCAATCCTACCTATGGTTTTGTGCATGGTTTTGGATGTAATAGTTTTCGGTCCATGGTTTTGGACGCGATGGCTTTCGGTCCATGGTATTGGATGCTTTGGCATGTATAAATATGTATTGTAACATTGAAAGGAACATAATGAAAAATCAAGCTTGTAGTCCCGGTTTTGGGATCCAGGAGAAAATCTCTGTATATGTGTTTTATGTGTTATGCTTTCGCATTGTTTATTTTCTGTGTTTTAGAATTCGTATGTAGGTAACTTATGTACGAAGTTAAAACCTACAAGGAACAAGTATAGTAGGGGGCGCAACATGCATAGATGGATGAAACTATGCCCACACAAGTTATAGATCCATCTTAGCAGCTGGCACGGAGTAGACAAGGTCAGTAGTGCTATTGATTACATGTAAGGGAATTCAACAACATGCATGTCATTGTGCGCACGCATGCGATCCTACCCATTTGGCACACTCACCGAGGTGAAGACAAGAAGCAAGTTCAATTGGCGCTGAACATGTACTTCAACAAGTTGATGTGCATAGTCACCAACACGCACTTGGAGATCAACACAGACACTATGCATCAATATATTGCTAGTCCAGCCACACTCAAGACGATGATGCACATGCTATCAAACGAGTTGCACAGAGGGGCCATGTCAGTGTACCCATATGCAACGAAAGCAAGAGTTCACTTTCAGTAGGATGTCACCATTGAGTGCAGGGACACTATCACAGATGACCAAGCTTGGCATTAGTTCGCTACCATCGACCATCACAAGGATGTCGATGAGTTGGCCTCACCAAAACGGTTCGAGTGTTAGTGGTGTCTTGCATGGCTTGCTTAAGCCATTTTGTCTCACATGGGTACATGTGTAGATTGTATGTAACGTCTTGTCAAGTGGAAGTTGAAGTGTCGATAATTGAATGTAACAGTCATAGAGTAGTTGAAGAGTCATGAGGATAGACGAACAGTCGCAAAGGGGAATGTCAGGGGTCACCCCACCCTTTACTATAAATAGAACCTCATAACTTGTTGTAAAGGCTTTTGGTTAGCCAAGCTTCCAATAGGAGTATCTTAGAAAAAGCTTTTACAGTGTTATAACGAGCCTTGGCTTCTCCACTATGCATAGCTAGTATATCTCCTTGGAGGAGCAGGCGGCAGTGACTGTAACGTTTCGATGTCGAAACTAGTGGTTGGTCATGGTTATATTGTATGAATGGAACTTTCACTTCTTAATATAACAGAGCCAACACGTTTCATGCATATGTCATATTGTATTTCAACTATCTTGTTTACTCTAATTGATATATGTATTTGTTTTCTTACGCATGCATGTGTAGTTGTTTTCTGTATATGTATGAATCTCACTGAAATGTGCTTTTGGTTTAACCATCACTTTGGATTGCTAGCTTACTTTCCTTCCATGTTTTGATGCATCTTAGCTTGCGTGTTCCCTTCTTAACTTTGTGCTTTCACAGGTTTCCAAGGGGTGCACTCATCTCACCCTTCGTGTGTTAGAACCGCTCATGCACCTTCCTTGACTTACTGCATATGTCGCACCTTTGCTACCAACATGGACATCTTACTGGCCTTTGCGTGCGATTGCGGTCAAGGCGATACTGCACGACCCACTGCTGGGAATTCTACACCAAACGGTCTGAGGTCTAGTTGGGATTTCTTACCGGGGAGATCCCCTGACATGTTGGCGGGTCTAGCACCGTCAACAATATAGCAAGGGTTTTTAGCTGTGGCTTTCCCCAGGAAATCATTGTGTAATGTGTTGATTGAATTCTTTCTCTTGTATGCTTTGTGATTTCATGATTGTTTAATTGTTTTCGCTGATGAGTAGAATAGATTCAAGTCTATTGTTTTAGTAAATTACAATTAGCAGTTTGAAACTAAAAGGAATTTCTACATGGTATTAGAGGAGAAATCACGCTAGAAGAGGAGAATATGAGTTTGTCTTTTGTAGGTGAAATCAAATTTGCAATATCATACTTCAGATTCAGCAGGATGTCGTTCTACGAATTGAGACTCAAATATGCCCTTGAAGGTAGTTCAAACTATATTTCTTGGAAGGACATGATGGAGGTATTGTTGGAAGACAACAGGCTTAAGGAATTTATAGACAAAGATATCCTAAGCCTCCAACAAATGATGCTCAAGATTTGACAGAGTGGAGAAAATCTGTTGCAAACACGAGAAGGATTATCCTTGAAGGAGTTTGAGATCATATTGTCTCGAACCTCCACGGTAAGGAGACTCCATATGCAATGTGGAAGGCCTTGACAAACCTGTTTCAAACCAACAATGACCACATGAAGCTGACACTGAAGGAAAAGCTCTGAAAAATCAAGATGGAGAAGAGCGACACAATACTAAAGTACTTGACCAAGTTCACCCAATGTCGAGATGAGCTTGGAAGTGTCGGTGTTACAGTTGTTGAAGATGATCTGGTCAACCTATCACTTCTAGGCCTTCCCAAGAGCTGACAACTACCAAGACTTAGTAAATGGGAGGGAGAAGCTACCAGAGTGGGAGCGTTTGTGTTATGGCTTGGTGCAAGAAGAGATTCAACGGAACACCAGAGATGTATCCTCATCAAAGCATTATGATGAGGAGAATTTTACCTTGCTCGAAAGGAGAAAAAAGGGAAAGGGAAGTCATCCCATTCCAAATCAGATTCTAGCCAGGGTGGCAAGAAGGACTTGTCGAAGATTAAATGTTTTCACTGTCATGAGCTAGGACATTATGCCACTAAGTGTCCGCACAAGAAGGCCGATAAGAAGCCCTCAGGAGGAGCAATAGCTGGAGCTCTTACTTCATATTTCAAGTTGGATTTCACCCTCATCCCTTGCATGGTGACATCGATGATGGGTAGTGTGTCGTATCTGGATAGTGGAGCCTCATTTCATATGACTGACAACAAAGAATTATTCAATGACTTAAGAGGAGGACCTCCAAATGCACATCGAAATGGGTGATGATGGAAGGTATAATGCGACTGCCATCGATACTGTTACTTTTCAGAGGGAGTTTAGTTCTCCTCTCACATTAAAAGATGTCGTGTATGTTCCGGGTCTAAAGAAGAATTTGGTTTCCATTGCTATGTTGGAGCACTATGGCTACAATGTGATATTTAGTAAACGAAAGGTTTTCCTTCATCACATAGCCTCTGAACAAGTGAAGCGGATTGGGTTTTGGGTGAAGAACCTTTACAAATTGGATGTAGAAGATTGTGCTGCTTTGAGCACAAAAGAAGAGAAGGTGCAGAGCCAAGACATCGGTGAATTGTGGCATAGAAGATTGGTTCACTTGCACCACAGAACTTTGAAAATCATGCAATAAATTTCTACAGGACTTCCCAAGGGTGCACTAGAGCAGAGAGATACATGCAAAGGGTGTACATTAGGGAAGTACACCAAAGCCACCCTTCATGATAAGGACAGTCGAGTGCACACGATCCTTGAAAGATTTCACTAAGATGTGTGTGGACCATTCTCGACAGCCTCCACGAACAAGCACATGTATTATGTAATATTTGTAGATGATTTCTTACGTAAGTGCTAGATTTTCTTCATACAAAAGAAAGATCATACATTCTCTTAAATTTTGTGAATTTAAAGCACTTGTTGAAAAAGACACTGGCAAGAAAGTGAAGGATCTCAAGAGCGATAACAGTGGAGAATGTTAGTGTCAGTCTTTCCAGCCTTCCTCCCATGATCAAATATACTCTTACAAAGTGATTTTGAAGTGTCAAGGTCAAATTTTGTCATTTCAGTGAGTTTTCAAGCAAAATTTGGTCACTAGGCATTAGGTCTAGGGTTTGTTTTCACTCCTTCTAAAGTTGCCCAAATGTCAGTCTATGTCATCATTCAGCTGAGTCTATCATCATTCATAGGGTTGTCATGATCATCTCAGTGTCTAATGAGTCATTTTACATCTTGTTCATGCTTCAGTTGTGCCTTGGCAAGTTCATTTCCCTCTCCTAGGGTTTTGAAGCCAATTTCTCTTGGACGGTCAAATCATCAGCAAAACTTGTATCCAGATGTTCATACACTTTCCCCTATCCTTAAAGTACCTTATCAAACACTTCCCATCCTTTAGATCCGCCAAATTCTTCATTTTTCCACAAACCCTAGTTTCTAGCTACAACCAGGCAATTTTCTAGGTTGGGCCTGTGTTTTGCCCTTTTGGACCCCTTCCCCTCAATCAATCTCTGAGATTCCACTTTCCCCTGCTTCCTAACATCCCTCCCAACTCCCAAAAATTTCCTCAAGAATTTAGAAGCCCCTTATCCCCTTCATTTCGCTTCATTTCGACCAAAACCCTTGTTCCACACATCGGGATAAGTTTCACTAAAATGATGTTTCTGAGCAATCAAAGATGATTTT
>APFE031261769.1:127352-139233 GCA_000404065.3 Pinus taeda
CTAACAGAGAATATGTGTCGAATGAATTCAAGAACCTCTGTGCATCAAAAGGCATTCAACGGGAGTTAATAGCACCCCATAACCCATAATAGAATGGGGTGGCTGAAAGGAAGAACAAAAGTATTATGGGCGCTGCACAAGCGATGTGACATGATCAGGGCCTATCGTTGTACTTGTGGACTAAAGCATGCAACGCAACTGTATATGTGCAGAACAGAAGTCCTCATTGGATTCTCGGAATGAGTACACCACAAGAAGCTTTTTCAGGTAAGAAATTAGTTGTGGCACACTTAAGGATCTTCGGTTCATCAGTTTATTGTCATGTTACCAAGGATGCAGGGAAAAAGCTAAAACTAACAATTGAGTTGGGCATATTTGTGGGACACATTGATATACTTCACAACTATCAGGGGTACCTACCATCTCACAGGATGACAATGGTTCGAAGAGATGTGAAGTTCGATGAAGAAAGGACCATGGGATGTTCCCTTGAGAGGGAGCTTCAGTTACATGCAGATGATGATCTTTTAGCTCTAAAGAAAGAACCTCAGGATGATGTGGAGCAACCACATGCATATGAGTAGAGAGTGGAAGCACCCACTCATGCAGAGACTTCCAAAGATGGAAGGAAGCACACCAGAGAGGCTGATAGATGGATGCATGATCCTAGAGAGAATGTGGGAGCACCCACATCACAATGCAGGCAAAGGAGGGCACCAGATAGGTACATTGGCTACATGGCTCTGATGAGCGAGAGTGTAGAGGTTGAGCCATTCTCATTCAAGGAAGTAGTGCAACGACTAGTGTGGGTTGATGCCATGGTAGAGGAGTATAAATCCATTATCAGAAACAATGTTTGGGAAGTGGTCCCAAGACCCACTGACAAGTCAATGGTGAGTTCTAGATGGCTTTACACGGTAAAGAAAGTAGCAGATGGAAGTGTGGAGAAACACAAGGCCAAATTTGTGGCTAGAGGGTGTTCTCAGGTGGAGAGAATTGATTACGAGGAGACCTTTGCTCCAATAGCAAGGTACTCTTCAATAAGATCTATTCTAGCACTTTCAGCGCAGATGGGATGGAAGATACACTAGATGGATGTGAAGACAACATTCCTAAATGATGTGATTGAGGAAGAGGTGTACATTGAGCAGTCAAAAGGATTTGAGACCTTGGACAGGGAGTCGCATCTGTGCAAACTCAAGCGAGCGTTGTATGGTTTGAAATAAGCACCCCATGCTTGGTACACCAAAATTGACAACTATTTCACCAAGTCGGGCTTCACCATAAGTGTAGCAGATGTGAACTTTTACCATATTGTGGTTGAAGATAAATGGTTGATTATAATATTATATGTCGATGATTTAATTCTAACAGGTGATGAGAAGCTAGTAAAATCTTGCAACGAGGATCTTGCAAGAGAATTCAAGATGAAAGACTTGGGGCTCATGCATTATTTCCTTGGTTTGGAAGTATGGCAAGGAGATGAGGAACTGTTTGTCTCTAAGTGCAAGAATGCCAACGAGATACTGAAGAAGTTCCACATGGAGAGAAACATACCCATGGAGACTCATCTAGCAGGGAATTGGAGGAAGGAAGATGCTACGTGAGGTGAAGTAGTGGATGCTACTATTTACAAGTAGCTTGTGGGTTCACTTATGTATTTGGTGAACACACAGCTGTACATGTGTTGCAGTTAACCAACTTAGTCAAGCAATGGTTAAGTCAACCAAATCGATTGGAAGGCAACTAAACATGTGTTTAGATACCTCAAAGGCACCACTTAGTTTGGTCTCTGTTATAGACGAACAAAGGGAGTGAAGCTGCAAGGCTTCATAGATGCAGATTGAGAAGGGAGTCCCTCCAACAAGAAGAGCACATTAGGGGGAATCTTTAGTATTGGGTCAACAACAATTTCTTGGTACAACAAGAAGTAGAGATCAATTGCACTCAGTTAGGCAAAAGCATAATACATGGCTATTAGTCATGCAACTTGTGAGGCTATCTAGATGAGGAAGATCTTTGTTGGGTTATTTGGTCATCAGATGGATCTTACAGTGATTTACTGTGACAATCAAAGTTGTATCAAACTCTCCGAGAATCCATTTTTTAATGATCGGTTCAAGCATATCGACATCCGATATCACTATCTACGAGATTTTGTGCAGAGGAGAATCATGTTGTTGGAGTACATTTCTACAAAGGAACAAGATGCAAATATTTTGAAAAAGGCATTATCAAGATGAAAATTCGAGTTCCATAGAGGCACGATCAGGGTAGTAGATAATCCCTTTCTTGTTGAGATGGAGTGTTGAAAATGCAACAAGAAAATCCTAATTTAATTTTGTCCTTGAATTAAATTAGGAATTAAAATTGTAATTCCACATCACATGACAAATTGTATTAGTTAACTAAGTTAATTTGACTTAGTTGTCTCAATTAATTCGAGTTGAGGGTCTAACTTGAGTCATGTAGGGTGTCCTACTTTATAGGAGCCTTGGTTGAGTTGATTTTGAGCTGTAATTAATTAATTTAGTTTAACAGAGTTAAAGTTAGTTAAACTAGTTCCCACTATTGGAGGAACTAGTGGGAGGTCTAGTAGTGTGGTGTTGCCTGCAGTGATCAACCCGTTAATTGATGATTCACTCATAAATAACTCATGCATGCCAGATCTGAGAGTTACCCAGTTGAGATTGGAGTTCAGGGACAATGTACCATCAGTTGTATAATCATTCGAATTGTATAGGTGGTGCATGCAATCAGAGGAAGGCCTATGACGGATTGCACAATTCCTTTGAGGAATTTCCCTAATTAATAGGGGCTAATTCCCAAGGAAACAACACAAGGAAATAGGAGTTTGGCATGCAACAGAATTGGCTAAGAATTGGCCAGAGTCAACTTGTGAGACAGATAGAGAGTGCAGAGGTTGCTCGGGTTTGAGCAAAGCATTGTTATCTTCTCATATTTTCTAACTAGTGTAATATACAGTTAGCAGGGGTTTTTAGCTGTGGATTTCCCCAGGAAATCATTGTGTAATGTGTTGATTGAATTCTTTCTCTTGTTTCCGATCGTTTAATTGTTTCCGTCGATGAGTATAGTAGATTAAAGTCTATTGTTTTAGTAAATTACAATTAGCTGTTGAATTTGCAAGAAATTTCTACAAAATGGAAGTTGCAGTACCTTTGAATTCAATCCTTAACTTTGGCATTGTTGTAGTATCCGTTGTCATTTTAATTTCATTTTCAGTTTTATCGTAAAAATGAAAAAAAAAATCAAATATTATGTTATAACGGAAATAAAAAGAAATGCGGAAATTTGAAAGAAATGACTTATTTTATATTATTAATGGCTTTTGAATGCGAGAACCTTGCGAGAAGATCAGAGTTGTCCACTTGGAAGGCAACAGATCTGACGACAATCACGCGGTTAACAAGGGCGAGGTTTACTCCGAAATCGGACGCGATAAGTTATAAAATCGAGTTAAAACCTTAGTTGATCAGGGCCGTCTGCTTGAAGAATGCAAATCTGATGGTAATTGCGTGGTTAACAAGAACGATGTTTAATTTGGAAAATGGACGTGATGGTTTATAGGATGTGGTTTAATCCGTTGAAGTCCAGATCAATCACAACCGCTCATCAATTTTGTTTCCTATCGGGTCTGTGGGGAATGCAAAGGTCTGTGGAAAAGGCGGACGCGATAAGATTATGAACCAAAGTCTAAATTCTTTTTAGCTCCGTGGTAAGCCATATTTCGCGTAAATCAACCAACTCCGTTGTTTTAGTAGAATAACTAGAATTAGAAGCAGATGACCAAAACTCCAAAGAAACGGTGATTGGTCGGGTTTCTTTGTGTTTCCGCCAATCAGAGCACTACCGATATATATATGTGGGCCATAAGGGTTTCTTTGTGTTTCTGCCAATCAGAACATTTCCGATAAATACGTGGGCCCATAACCCACAACCACGCACATAATCTTGTAAAGATGCAATTTCGTTGTGTTAAAAAAATCTAGCTATTATCAGAACATTTACAGAGAAACTTCATCAGCAGTCAAGCCACATATCTGAACAAGAAGCGACCATCATTAGTTATATTCTAATTTTTGTTACTTCCTGTTATTTTGTTTTCTTGAGAATGAGGTGTTTTTTACCCCCCAATGTAATTTTCTGTAATGACTTTTACTTTAGATAGTTAGGAGATAGTTAAGGAGTTTAACAGTTTTGGTGATTATCAACTGTCACATGATGTATAAAAAGAGGAAAAAATATAGAAAAATGGTTCGAATTTTGAAGAACCTGGAGACTAGGCTACTATATTTTTGATAAACTGTTGATTAATAAAAGTATCAGAAGTTTTCCACACATTGTTGGGTATGATTTTGTGACTACTCTATTATGTGTCATCATATGTTTTCTTTTCTTTAATTATAGTAATGAAGCTGCAGGTCTTTGTTTACTTATGTGAATGAAGTTAAAATTCCTTAAAAGAGCGCTCCTATACTTAAAACCCTTACTTCTACATTTCTCTTAAGTTACATATAATAGTTTTTGCGTAAAGCAACATATTGTCTTGAACTTCCCAAAGTGTTATAGATAATAGTTTCTGTGTAAAACAACGTATTGTCTCTAACTTCTCAAAACATTTTCCACTCAGCATTCATATTCAACAATCAAATGGCATTCTGAGATTTTCATATCACCTAAGTATTAAGGGTTAAGAACCAGGATTTTTAGGTCCTTCACTTGAAGATACATCATACAAATAAGTGACAATAATAATAAACATTAATGTTTTAAGCACAATTTCTACACAACCAAGAAATTGGTTTCTTAAGTCAACATTAATTGACGCCGTTGTCAGGGAGAGAAGTCAAGAAAACTTTTCCCTAGGTTTTTAGTATTTTCCTCTGGTTGTTCAGTGAGGAGGAAATATTTGGCTGTATTGAACATAAAGCAATAACTCTGGCTTCAAAGAGACCTCATACGAGGTTAGATACCTCACAACAAAAAGTTCAAGCCCTTTCAGACCCTGAGAGGCTAGTTTCGAAGAGGGTTGGAAGGCCAAAAACTCCATTTACACCAAGTCCTACACTATTTGCACTTGGCAACATTTCATCACATCTTTCATCCAAACATTCACCTTTTATTGACCAAGAGTCACCTTTTACATCCACTTCATTTGAAGAACATAATTGTCAAGAACAATGTTTAGAGTTTGTTTCTTTCTCAGTATCTGCTATGGTTATTCAACTTGAACCTATAACTACATGCCACCTTTTCAAACTTCATTTACCCTCAGACAGGTTCTACACCTACTAGTACTCAAGGTTCAATAAGTTCAGGAGAAAACATGGCAACGCCTGCATTTTTGTTGAATAGGTATGCACCTATTCAGTTTCCACAACAGTGGAATCAAATGCCTCAAGAATACTTGAAGATTCTTCTTCGTTTCTCAGGGGAGTATGAGCAAACAACAAAGAAGCATATAGCAGTGTTTTGTAATTTTACAGAAAATCTAAATGTTGAACACTTGGATGTTGTTCTAAGACTTTTTGTGCAATCCTTGGATGGGGAAGCAAAGAAATGGTTTAAAGGGCTTCCTAATAACTCTATTCCTACATGGGAAGAGATGGAGCATCTGTTCACCTAGAGATGGGGAGAGAAAAGAGACCAGGGGTATTCACTCACAGAGTTTAATGCTATTAAGAAGAAATCTGATGAAAGTGTTGTAGAATTCATCAGAAGGTTCAATAAACTGTACAATAGTCTTCCAGTGGAGATTAAGCCCCTTCCTTTTGGTTGTTCAGTAAGGAGGAAATATTTGGCTGTATGAATAGAAAGCAATAACGTTGGCTTCAAAGAGACCTCATACGAGGTCATATACCTCACAACAAAATGTTCAATCCCTTTTAGACCCTGAGAGGCTAATTTCCAAGAGGGTTGGAAGGCCCAAAACTCCATTTACACCAAGTCCTACACTGTCTGACCTGGCAACAGTTCATCACATCTTTCATCCAAACATTCACCTTTTATTGACCAAGAGTCACCTTTTAAATCCACTTCATTTCAAGAACCCAACTGTCAAGAACAGTCTTTAGAGTCTGTTTCTTTCTTAGTATCTGCCATTGTTATTCAACCTGAACCTATAACTACATTGCCACCTTTTCAAACTTCATTTACTCTTCAGACAGGTTTTACACCTGCTAGTGCTCAAGGTTCAATAAGTTCAGGAGAAAACATGGCAGCAATTGCATTTTTGTTGAATAGATATGCACCTATTCAGTTGCCAGAACAGTTGAATCAAATGCCTTAAGAATACTTGAAGATTCTTCCTTGTTTCTCAGGGGAGGATGAACAAACAATAGAGAAGCATATAGCACTGTTTTGTAATTTTGTAGAAAATCTAAATGTTGAACACTTGGATGTTGTTTTAAGACTTTTTGTGCAATCCTTGGATGGGGAAGCAAGGAAATGGTTTAAAGGGCTTCCTAATAACTCTATCCTACATGGGAAGAGATGGAGCGCCTGTTCACCTAGAGATGGGGAGAGAAAAGAGACCATGGGTATTCACTCACATAGTTTAATGCTATTAAGAAGAAATCTGATGAAAGTGTTGTAGAATTCATCAAAAGGTTCAATAAACTGTACAATAGTCTTCCAATGGAGATTAAGCCCCCTCTTGTTGGTGCAAAAATAACTTTTGTAAGGGCATTTGAATCAGATTTTGGGTTTACATTGAGGGAGAGAAGATCCACAACCCTTGATTAGATCCAAATTGATGCTTTAGAAATAGAAGCAAATATGGTCATTGCAGGAAAGGCACTAGAGACACAACCTGTCCAAGATAAGGGAAAGGATAAAATGGAATCCTCTCAAAGTCAGACATTGGAGGATATGAATAATGTAATTAAAAATTTGTCTAATAAATTGATTAAATTAGAATTGGAGAGTAAGAATTCTAAGAGGCAAGCACAACAAAACATAAACCTTAATCCTTAGTATAGAAGACAACCTTTGCAAATTTTGCAGAAGGAGAGAAAATATCAAGATCAGGTTCAAGCACCACTTTACTTAGTGGTAGATCTTAATGAAGTATCAGAGCATTCCAGGGACCATGATGATCATATTTCTACATTGTATGCAGTAGATGAAGATGAACTAGGTGTTGAGGGAAAAGAATATGAATATACTAAAACAGATGCTATTTATGATGAGAATGAAATTGATGAGTATTAGAAGCAATTTTCTATTTTTATGCAGACAAAATTATATAAGAAATATGACTTGAGATCAAGGAAAAGATAAAAAAAATGAAGGTGAGCAACAAGTTTCATCTCCCTTACAAAAGGCGACTCCACAAGAACCACGAACTGCAAAACAATTAAATAAGGGAAAGCAACAACAAAATACAAATAACAAGACTCAAATTCTTCAAGGTGAGTCTTCTCAATATAAAAGTGATAAAATTCTTTTAGAAAAACTTGTTTCCATTCCACGAGAGGTCTCAATGATGAAGAGAAGTGAAGATGGAAATGAAAGGACTACTAAACAGGTTCATGTGTTTAGTGTCACCAAAGAATTAGAAAGAATCAGAATTCAGGTGCCTCTCATAGAGTTGGTTAAAACACCAATTTATCAAAGAGAAATTGCTAAGTTTATCAATCTATCTCAGAATTTGAATATAAATGACATTGTGAATTTGCAAGAAGATAAACAAGTAGTGGTTTTTGGTCCACATGTGGACGAGGAAGATTCTTCAACACGTCCTTTCTACCTTTTTTATTGATTCATGATTTCCTCTTGCATAATTGCATGTTTGATTCAGGGGCTTCACATAACCTTATGCCATTATCAGTGATGAAACAACTAAACCTGCAAGTTACTAAACCTTATAGAGACCTATATTCTTTTGATTCAAATAAAGTCAAGTGTCTGGGGGTCATTAAAGATATGGTGGTGTCACTAGCCCAGATCCCAGCTAGAAGCTTGGTAATGGATGTAGTGGTAGCAGATACCCCTTCTAGGTTTGGAATGTTGCTATCTAGGTCATAGGGGGGTAAATTGGGTGGTGTTTTGAAACTAGATTTTACTTATGCTGCCATATCAATTTTTGGTGGAGAAGAAAGGAGGTTGTATAGAGAAACAAGATTTGTAAAAACAATCACAAAGAACGGAGCAAGTAATTCAGTTGTATATAGCCAAGAGAAAGATGACTTTTCTTGCTTTGTGCTGCATGACAATGCAGAGTTGGCTGAAGATAACCAGAGGCAACTTACTTCAGCTAGTGTAAACATAGAGCTGCAAACAAAAGGGGTGTGGAAGTGCTTCTTTGATGGAGCCTATTCTAGAGAAGGAACAGGTGTTAGTTTCCTTTTAAGTACACCTGGAGGTAATATGATCCCTTTTTCTTTTAAATTGGAGTTCGAGGCAACAAATAATGTGGCAGAATATGAATCCTTGATTATTGCTCTGCAAACAACAAAACAAATGGGAGTCCAGTCAATTTCTGTTTTTGGAGATTCAGAGCTAATTATAAAGCAAATAAAGAACCACTGTCAAACAAAACACCCTAGGCTTAGGGCATACAAAAATGAAGTGTGGGATCTGGTTGAGAACTTCTTTAAGGCTTTCAATATACAGTTCATTCCAAGAGATGGAAACAGATTAGCAGACTCTTTGGCTGTGGCTGCCAGTACTTTTAGGCCTCCTATGAATCCAAAGCTAAGATATGAGGTTGAAATGAGGCACAAGCCTTCTGTTCTGGATAATATAAAAAACTGGTAGATTTTTGAGGATTATCAACAGATTAAGGAATTCTTGACTATGATTGAATATTTTCAAGGCATAGAGATTGGTCTAGATGAAGATGAAGCAACAGAAGGTGCAAAAGTAAGTGGTTTGATAATCAAAAAATTATTCAATTGAAAGATAATATTTTGCCAAAGGGGCTTGTCCCTCTTGAAAGACTTTTTAACTCCAATGATGTGGCTATTCGTTCAGAGAAAATTCCACATGATGAGCAGATTCAAGATCACAATATTGGAACCTAGAAGGAGCCCAGGTTAGTCAAATTATTTAATGGAGTTCCACTTAATTATAAGGAGAGTTATCTTAAGCTTTTCAGGGATTATATTGATGTTTTTCCTTGGTCTTATGAGGATCTCAAAACATATGATGTAAGTATTATTCAACACAAGATTCCCTTGAAAGAGGGGATTAAACCATTTAAGTAGAAACTCAAGTAGATAAACCTTCTGCTTTTACCATTGATTGATAAAGAAGTCAAAAAGCTACTTGATGCCAAGATAATAGTTCCACTCAGGTACTCTGATTGGGTGGCCAATTTAGTGCCTGTAAGGAAGAAAAATGGAGAAATAAGACTATGTGTGGACTTTAGAAATTTGAATAGCGCTTCCTTGAAAGATAATTATCCGTTACCTAAAATGGATCATGTGTTGCAGAAGGTAACAGGATCATTCAGAATGTCCATGTTGGATGGGTTCTTTGGGTATATGTTAGGCCCTTATACTACTAGTGTAACCCCTTATTGTTATTAGTACAACCCCTAATTATATTGATGTACCCATGTAGTGCCCATATTGTTATTAATGTGCCCCATAGAAGCCCACTATTGTTATTATTGTGCCCTTACATTATTATTGTTATGTCGGCTCTGATTATATTATGACCCCTTAAGGCTTCTATATATAGAAAGGAGGTCTTTTCATTTGTATCATCCAAGAATTGTTCATTTGTATAATGTAAAGGACGTTTCCCCCTCGAAGAGGCTGAATTCTAAGGCGTTGATCTCTCTTTTCTATCTTTTTGTGAGTTGGTTTCATAACATTTGGTATCAGAGCAATACTACATGCACTTAAAAATGGTGACCTTACCGAATGGGAAGACTCTTCAAAGATGAGGATGTGGAAGCACTGTTTTGTGCTATTTCTATTATTCAACCAGATTGGATAAATGAAGCAAGGGATGAATGGAAGGAGGAAGAAGTATGGCCACTTATTCAAAAGTTGCAAAAGATCCCAATTCAAACAATATTGCCAGAAATTGAAGAGGAAGGAAAAATCATATTGGAACCTGGAGTAGTCACAGAAAAAAGAACCCAACAGCTACGAAATCGATGAATTTTAGAGTATCTCATCAAGTAGAAGAACTTACTTACTGAAGATTCCACATGGGAGGACAAGAATTTTATACAGAAGCATCAAGAACTACTCAAGCATTGAGGACAACGCTTTTTGAAGGAGAGGGGCATGTTAGGCCCCTATACTACTAGTATAACCCCTTATTGTTATTAGTACAACCCACTTATTATATTGATGTACCCACGTAGTGCCCATATTGTTACTATTGTGCCCCATAGAAGCCCACTGTTGTTATTATTGTGCCCTTACATTATTATTTTTATGTCGGCTTTGATTATGTTATAACCCCTAGACTCCTATATATAGAAAGGAGGTCTTTTCATTTGTATCATCCAAGAATTGTTCATTTATGTAATGTAAAGGAAGTTTCCCCCTCGAAGAGGTTAAATTCTAAGGCGTTGATCTATCTTTTCTATCTTTCTGTGAGCTGGTTTCATAACATTTGGTATCAGAGCTTTGGATTCTAGGGTTTCACTGCTCCAAATAGGTCATCGTGGCATTTTCATTATAATTTTTTTTTACAACGTTTCAGAAGTAAAAAAAAACCCATTTGAGACGAAATCGCACTGAACCTCGGGTCTGAATTTCAGAGCTTTTCGCACTATATTTGCAGAGATATGGTCTGAGGAAGTTGGTCTTTTGCTGACTCCTAAATTACATTCCAAACAGGTGACCTGGGGAAAATCATCATAACTTTCTCTCTGAGCATCGGATTCAAATTTCGTAAGAAGATACAAAAAGAGGATGGACTGTAGTTTCTTGTATATATTTTTCAAAGCCAAAGGTTGAAACAATGACATGTGGCACGTCGTACAAGTTTGCTCTATTGAACTAGTCTATAATCAGGTCACTGTGGGAGATTTGGCGTAACTCTTCCTTGGAGAATTCATTTCGATCAGGCTGGTGGCATTGGAAAGAGGACACAGAGGGATACTGCAGGTCGCAATTTCAGAACTTAAAGATCCAAAAGTACAGAGTTACAGTCGTTTCAAGATCAAGCTCCTAAAATCAAGAAAAACCAAGATGAAGAAGTTTGATGGCAAGGATCCAGTAAATTGGATACTTCAGATGGAGCAATATTTTGATCTACATGGTGTACCACTGTTACAAAAGTTATGTATTGCATCTTCATATTTAGATCCGGATCAATTTTTATGGTATGAAGGACTTTGTTCTCGTAAACAACTTGTTACGTGGTCAATTTTTACGGAGGAAATGATATCACATTATGAGGATACAAAGAGCAACACCTTCTTTAAAGAAACACCACAACAATTGGAAAGAGTAAAAGGGCTTTGTTACATAATGGAAAGTAAAATTATGGCAACAAGGAAGTCTACCCCTTACAACTATAAAGATGGAATTGTTGTTTCTTCTAGCCTTCCACAACCTACAAGGGTTACACCACAACAATTGGAAGAAAAAAGAGAAAAGGGCTTTGTTACAATTGTGATTGCAAATGCACGAAAGGTCATAAGTGTGCTGAGAAGAAATTATTTTACATAGAGTATGAAGAGGAGGAAGAAAAGGATCAAGAAACATCAAAAGAAGAGGATATACACCAGGACCCAACCCCAGAGAAAGAAGAAATGAATTAGAGCATATCTTGTAAAGCATTGGCAAGAACTACCACTCCTCAAACTCTTAAGATAGAAGGACATATCAAGAAGAAAAAGGTGCAAGAAGTGAAAGATCAAATCGAGAAAGAAGAAATGAATCCAACC